>MASP02000613.1:0-98477 GCA_001693025.2 Colletotrichum lindemuthianum | reverse complement strand
AATAATTAATTACTATAAATAATTACTATAAGTAATAGTAATAATATATTTATTTATCTTAATTTTTATTAATAAATAATAGAATTAAATTTAGTTATTTACCTTTCCTATAGTACTTCTAAATAGTTTTTTTAGGTACCTATAACTACCTATTACCCAAAATTATATTATTTTAAGTACTTATAGCTACCTATAGGTAGTATTATAGGTACCTAAAATCTTATAGACTATTTAGGCCAGACCCATAGGTAAAGTAATTACCCAACCCATTTTTTGGGTAACCCACGGGTACCTATGGGTTGGGTAATTGCAAGCCTACGTGGGCCCCTTCATATGCGGCTTCAAAACCTGGGGCTCATCCTGCATGCACTTGCCTGCAGTAATCTTAATTGTATCAATTCATCACAATGCCGTTGAGGGCTTTCGAAAGATCGAGTCCAGCTCGATGGTTGAGCTTGGCCGGTGAGGCCCGAATGTAAGATCAAGTCCTCTATCGGTTGATCAGCTTCCTGACGTATGCTATTTCTGTGGACGACAAATGTATAAGAGCCAACTCAAGACCGCCCTGAGTGCTCTTACTCTGACCTCCTTATCCGTCAAAGTCGTCAAATCATCGGGCGTTCTAAGTTCACAGACGATAGCAACCCTTGTCCCTCTCCCAACCGTACCTCCAAAATGCTATTCAGCTCCCTTCTCGGCATCGCAGGTCTCTCCCTGACCGCTGCGGCCGCCGTAGTCAGTTCCCCCATCTCAGATGCCCCCATCTCAGATGGCTTGGAGAACTACCAGATTGTGGACATGCAATGGGAGCTGCAGGCCTTCCCCTCCGGCCCATTCGTCTCGCTGAACGGGACCATCGAAGAAGCCCGCCAGCAGCTCTTGGCCATCAACCCGAACTACGACGCCCAGTTCCCGGCCGTGTCCTCCGATCACAACGCGACTGAGAACCCGCCTGTCCTCGAGTCTCGGATGGCTTCCTTCTCTCGTCACCACTGCTCGCCGCCGGGCGGCCACTGCAGCCCTGTGAGTATCAAAGAAGGGATCGACTACCTTTACAGGGTGAGTGGAAGACCCAGACACCCACCGGGTCCTGCAACCTGCAGCCGTGTCAGCTGTTCCTGGAACTCTGCCATTTACTGGTGCAACGACGTGAGTCACACATCCTCAGTCGCTTTTGTCTTGAACATGACTGATTTGTCGTTGAGAATACCCACGACTTTGAGCTCAGCTCCTTTGGCGAAATCGCAGATGGTGCGCAGTACGTAGCGGATCACTGCACGTTCAAGCTCGGGATTTACTACGATTGCGTCAGGGGGCAGGCGTTTCACCACGACAACTGGAATGTCATCGTTCGAAGAGACAACTGCTGATTCAGCGGGTTTCAAACGAAGCTGTCCGAGGGGCAAGCCTGGGTTAGGTATTATGGGGGATTATTGATTGAACCAAGATGTTTCCTCTTGGATGTGGCTGCAGCTGTTGAGCTCAACTTCGTCAGACCGGTAGAAATTGACTCTTGATGTTATGTCAGACAACACAGGAGTAGGGTCGCTCTGCATCTCGCCATGGTAGCCAACTTGGAGCGGATATACCGGCAAACTCCATAGCCTCGAAGCTTCGGAGCCTGGAATCTCCATGAGCCAATCACTGTTCTAGGATTTTATCCTGTCTGAGAAGAGATTTGCTAGTGCCGTGCAATCACAATACAGACGCTCAAGTAGATGCGTCCGCCGTCATTCACGAATCCCTGTCTGTGGTCGAGGCGGCAGGCCAAGGACTTGAACGGATGTAAGTTTACGTAGTTCACAATGGATCGCCGACAGCTCGACATGTATATACTCACAGCAAGAGTTGACAATCGTCTCAATCATCAAGCCAAGAGACTGCAGGCTCACAATAGTACATTATGTCATAATCCGGTGAATGAGTGAGTTGTCGAGTTCTCCATACCAGATATCAATCAGTTAGTCGCTCTGTATCTATTCAGAACCGCTATCGTGAATGAAGATCGTCTCCTCTTCTCATGCTAAAGCTTTTGCCTTAGAGTACAAGACAGTCAGATAGACTTCACCAACAAGGTTCCCAATAATGTACCAGGCGATTTGGTGGCGCCCCAAGGCCTCCTCAACGGTTGTGCAATAATTCTGCACACACGAGCCACCTCTTCTGCAGTATGCAGCTTCGCATGATATCCGGCTGTACTTCTGGAACCCAGTATGGTAGCGGATTGCGGTGGCAAATATTGGTTGACGCCGCGAGAGGCCACGCCGGCTTATTTCGGGTGCACCCTGCTATCTGGGATCCATTCGTGATGGGCCTCAAGTACACCGCTGGTTTGCTGATTGCTTCTAGAGGAAATCGTGTATCTATTGGTCCTGACCTAGGTAAATGTCAACCCGCAAGGCATGGGAGCTGTTCACTCGAAACAACGCACAGTTGGACAACTACTGAGGAACATATCGCAGGAACCACCACGAAGTGGATGATCCATTTAGAATATATAGCGACACTACAAGATTCGAAAAGAAATTTCATTTGGCAGTGACTACTGTGTCTCATCTTTAATTCCGCGAAAATGATCAGTGGACTTGCCAGCCCAAAAGTGCCAAATTTACAGTGCTTCGGATGCTTCGAACAACTTCGTTTTTATACCGATAGACAGCAGGGCTGTTATCTATAGTTTACCACCAGTGTAGACTATACATCGAACACGGGCTCTAGAATATACCTGAGCTTTATCTTCCTCGGCAGCCCCAGCCAAAGCCATAGAGGTTGCCTCCATGGAGAATCTTTAATAACCGAGAAAAAGAGTTTGAATGCTATATTTCTACATTTTTGAATCCAGTCTTCCAAACCATCCAACAACATCCACGGCATCGGAGAGAGATGGCATCGGCGATGGTCCTCAAGCTGGATATTCCGGCCAGAAGCATGGCGGACAACGATGAATGGGTTGATGCCGCAATCTTGACACCTTCAACAATATCCACCGGCGATTTCTGCTGGAATGCGAACACGCCTGAGCTTTACAGCTCAGAAGCAGAACGCTTTGCAAGCTTTTCAAACTTTGCGAGAGCAGAGCCTGAATCTGTTCAAGATGCTGAATCTATCCAAGACAACTTTTCTTTCGAATCCGAGTCTACCCCTTTCCGGTGGAAATACACCGCGCGTCCCACGCAAATCTCGCTGTGGCCCTCGGCGCACCTCAACCTCTCGAACCGACTCATCATGGACGCAATGTCGACAAGCGAGGGACGAAGCGTCTCGAGCCTTCCCCTGCGAGACCTCTACCCTGTCCTGGAGCCCGTACCACGCGGGCCGGATGCTTTCTCGGGGTTCATGCGCTACGTCGACTACGGCCTCGGATACATGCCGTCCGCCCACAAGTTCGAGTACCATCACAACCTCACCAACCTCCCGCAACAACCTGTCCGGATCTCGAACGGCTTCGAACCGCACGACGTCAGGCATACCTCGCGCGCCATGGAGCAGTGGCGCGAGGACCACGCCTGGCAGGTCACCGTCGGCTTCAACGCCGCCGACGTGGTCGGCTTCGAGCACAGCGGCCTGCTCTTCGACGTCGAGGTCGTGATAACCACCAACAACCTCGTGTACTTTCTGGAACAAGGTCTCGACTGGAAGGACGAGGGCAAGGTCGACCAGCCCGAGACTTTCAAGCGCACCGAGTCGGGATGGAAACACGAGTACTTCTGGCAGGGATGCGGAGCCGAGAGCGTGTTTGACTGGGAGGCGGCCATCACGGTCCGGAGCCGAAGTTTCAAGGATATTTCACAAGCGGATTGCCGTACCCTGGTGCCTCGCGCCCATATGGAGAGGTATGTTATACCTTGATGACGCTCACCTTGATGACGCTCTTCTCCCCCCCACACACACTCGAACCTTGGACATGAGGCTGACGTGTAATCTCCTAGTTTTCTCATCAAGCAGCGCATCAGCGAGTTCCGATACAAGAACGTGGCATCCTACGCAAATGGGCTTTGGTACGGAAACGACCTCGTCTCCGAAGAGGTAGAGGTTTTTGAGGAAAAGATGCACGGCGAAGCCATGTGCTTCATTGACCCCTTTTGCCCGAAGCCATTTGCGGTCTGGTGAAACCAGGAGCTTCGGGAGAACGGCGAACTTGGATTCGAGACATTATCGCTTGCTGAGAATGCATTCAAGTTGAGGGAGTGGAATTGCAACAGAGACATACAACGTGTACATAGAGATCCAATCCAACGGGACCCTTTTGAAATGTAGCAAATTGTCTTGGACAACAACCGCCTCACTTGGAGTCCTGCTTAGCAACATAGTGATGCCCGTAAAAGACTTTAAAGTCGACGTCTCTGTCGGGGTAATGCCCGATATCAAGCAGTGCCTCAATCATGGGCAGGTCTCGATGGTTTCCTCGGTATCTGGTCAGTTCCGCAGCCCGAGAGGAGGAGAGACCGGGTTGATTACGGTTGGTTGGAGCAGGGCGCCGCTCTTCATTCTGGCAGGCAATCCGTCCTCCGGTATCCAATGCAGCTCCATTTCGAGAGCGTTGGCGTGCATTGGTTCGGGTAGGTTGAGCATAGCATCATGCAGCCTTTGTAGTCGGTCCAGGCAAAGAACTCAAAGGGCGCGATATCGAGCAGCTCGGTGACGCTGCAGGCTTGTCAGGTCACGGTAGACCATGCTTGAGCGTTCCGGGACCTGTTGCGTACCCTTTGGTCAGTATGACCCCGGCGTGAATCTTGCGGGTGGGGTTTCTGAGATCAAAGGACATGTTGTCGAGGTTGCTGGAACTTGGTGCGAGTGTTTTGAGTCCGTGAGGACGGCTTGGATTACCACTACACATTGCCAAGTCCGGAAGCGTAAATATATACATGATCACTAAAGAACATTGATGCCGAGCTATCTTGAATCCAGCCATGAAACATTGGACAATCTTTTTTTCGCTGCGTGTCCGGGCCGTTTAACTTTATAAGATCCGGAGGGTGTCGGAAGTTGAGTCCATCCAACAACCGATCGAGACGACCATAAATACTTCACACTGGCGCTACTGTATCCTTAGCCCCCCGATTGGCGTCCGGCCTCTGTCGGTCCTGCGGCGCAACGTGGCACAAGTCTGCCGGAACATCGACTACTTCCCCGTCTTGGTATTCAGGTGTCAATATAGAGCAGAGTTTGCGAATGGTCTTCTTTGAAGTGTGTATGTCTGAAGGGTCACATCTTCATCTTCCAGGAGCAGCAAAGATTGCCGATGCAGGTGTGAAAAACTTGGCAAAACTGCCGGGCCTCAGGCGGCAGGCCTCAGGGACGAGGGTGATGTCGAGCACATTCTGCGAGTGAACCGTCCGAAGACGAGCCTTTCCTTACGGAGCAGATGCTACACTGTTCGTTGAGGAGGCATTGCAGCACGGCAACAGGTGAGGGACAGGTGCCGGATGATGGCTTTTAGCCGCAGTCTGTTAGATTCGGTGTAAAGTCAATGACGACGTCGGACGAACCTGCGTATACCGTCGGTGATATATTTATTGCTCGGACCGGGAACGCCATCATCCTCCAAACTACGACAGTTTGAAGTTTTACTTGGAAGAATCCCGGAATAGTATTCTCTCAGCTGAAATGAAACCGAGCGTGTACGCCCTGCTACCTTATGACATGCGGCGAAAAATGCAGGAGGCGTTGCTAGAAGCAGTCACGTAAAAGCATCAAAGGTTTGCCGAACATGACTCCAGCTTCACGAATCCAGACTTAGCTTTTGCTATACCGGAGAGGCTCTTGATGAAATCAACACAAGTATTTCTTCCAGCTATGACACGTCGGTCTTCCCACGCGTGGCCGGAGTCCGAGTTGCCGTTACTGCCCACGAGGCTGTAATCCCACCGGCTGAGAATTTGTCACTCGTCCAAGAGAGTAATAGAAGCCACTTTGCTTTAGATCATGCGGTATCCATAGAACCGCGACTACATTGCTCATCGCGGTTAGTCTAGTCACACCGGCGCGTAGTTTGCTCTCCAGATGCTGTTGGACACGACAGGGACTCCGCGGTCAGGACTCAGGGGTAACAAGGGTCTAGCCGGGAGGATACTGACGGAGAGCCACGTACAACAGGTTCTCGTTCTCCAGCATGCAAGTCACATCATGGGAACATGGGATCATGACGCTAGCCATAAAGAGCACATCGTGCCTGTTGAGCTGGCTGCTGCGGCTCTCGTCGAGAGACCTCACATCCAACACTCGTGTTGCGCTCAGATAACTGAAGCCAAGGCATACATGCATACTTGGCACCTTGCGGGCATTGTTTGTTTCCTATTGTTGATAAAGAAGTAGCAATTATGCCTAGAGCTGAATGGGCTCGAGATAGAGAAATGCTTCCGGGGCTTCCATACGATGTCTTTGCAACTTTATGCGTAACACGAGACAAAAACAGGGGTCTCCCGCATTACAAGCTCCCAAGTTCGGCGGATTTAGTACTCCTAAACCCTTTTGCGCAACTTGTCTCTGGCGCAACTCGGGTGAACTGACTCGTTGATCGGAACTCGGCCATTGATCTCATAAGAATACCACATTAGGCTATAGTAAGGGCACCCAACAATGCCCTCCCGACTTCTATTTATGCCATCTTTCCGGACCGAGCGTGGCAAGGATGTGCCGCAGCATTACACCACGCGACAACTCGGTGATTGTGGTTGGTTGGTTGGTTGGTTGTAATTACTGTCAGGGCAGAAAGCTGATCTACACCAGCACTCTGCGTTCCGTCTCGCGGGAGCTGGGTTCAATATCCGAACGCCTCGTTACTGGCGATCCCGCGATCCCGCCGCGACACACGATTCGCGTGGGCGTACCTATTGGTGCCACCAATCCCAAGCAGCACCCCCAGGTGAACTTACCAACCGGTAATCTCCTTCTGCCAGTGATTGATTCTCGGGGTACCCATGCAGGATGTGAGTTGGTCGTTCTCGCGTGTTGGTAATTACGTTGGAGCCTGGCGGTGCTACCCAAGCCCGCTCCTTGAGTGAATCCATGAGTCTATGAAGTGCATGGTTATTTATTGGTTTCCAACCTCTTATATATACTCTCAGACGCTCCACCCTACAATTCCATCTAGGCTGAGCAGAATAACAACGACTTACGCTTGGCAATAATATCGGACTGTATAGACGAAGACGAGTACGGACCTGACGAAGAAGCAGCAATGAGAACATAAGCATATTTCGCAATGGCCTCCGATTCGCAAACACCAGGCGCGTCCTTGGCCAAGATCGCAACCATCGAGGACGGCCCTCTCTCCAAGAACCTACCATACGGATCTCTGCTGCTAGTCTCGAGTATTCTCATCATCGTCCTCGTCAGCAACATACTCGAGAGATGGGTCCTCCGCCTGGTATACGGAGAGTTCTACACCAGCATGGAGCAAAGCAAAGACGAGAGGCGGCGCCGCTCGTTCGTGTACTACCACGTCGGTGCCCTCGTCATGCTCACGATTCTATGCTCCGGCATGTACCCCGTGATGAGGTTCCTGGTCACCCCGGGACAGACGTTGAGCAGTCCCATGGCCGCCGGGGGGGAGCTGAAGCTCGGCGACGTGCTCCTGGCGCTGGCCCAGTTCTACTGCGCCTACTACATATTCGAGCTCTGCTACCGCACGAAGCTGGCGAGCCCGATCAACATTGCCCACCACATCGGGCTGCTGGCCATAACCCAAACGTCGATAGCACTGTTTGGGAATTACAAGGACAACGCCGAAGCCACGATTGAGTTTTACATGTGCATGTTTTGGGGTACGCAAGCTTCGTCTTTCCCGATTCCGCGTTGTGCCCAGCCTCCTTCTTTCAGTGGTTGACACACGATACCAGGAATCTTTGACGTGTGCGTCGAGCTGCCCATCTTCACGACAATGATCGTCTGGCGTCTGCGGGAGAGGAACCCCCGCCTGCGCTCCTGGCTCGCGTACGCGTGCTTCGCCTGGCTTCTCCTCGGCGCCACGGTCGAGACCTCGGTCACAATATACCTCCTCCACGCGTCGTGGGACCGCTGGGGCACCGAGTGGAAGGTCATCACGCCCGTCCTCTTCTCGCTGTGGATCTCGACGCAGCTGTACGCGTCCAAGACGCTCTTCCAGATGGCCCGCAGCCAGCAGCGCCAGACTGCGCAGAGGGGGCCGATGATTGCCGACGTGGGCTCGCCGCTCGGAGCTGGGACTCGCCGCCGTCGATACGGACGGCGGGCCGCCTGGCTATGACACGGAGAAAAGCGGCTCCTCGTTACACGGTCCGCGCATCCGGGTGACGGAGATTGCTTAGATCGGTGGCTTCTATGGCGTTTGATTCCCGGAGTAGGATGTATCTCGAGGCTGCTGGTGCCACGACCCCCGTGACTTGATCTTTAATTTAATGTATTATCAGAGGATATCATAGCGCCTTGTATTATTTTTCCATCGAAGAAGAATTTACACATTACATTACGACTTGAACTTCCAAACACACGCCGCAGTCTACTGTTGATAGCCACCCCGACTCATGAACCGCCTTCCTTGAAACAGCGGTTTTGCCACGGGCTTTGGTGCCTTGATCTCGTCAATGGTATCGAAGCTGGCCGTGGATAATCTCGCCTCCCACGGCGCCAGCCCCAGCCCGGTCGTCTCTTGCGCGCATCGCTTCCGGGCTTCGGCCCTCTTCTTCTTCCTGTGCTCCGTCACCGAAATGAAGATGATGCCGAGAAGCAGGAGCACAGAAACCACAATGGCGACGATGGTCGTCGTGGAACCGCCCATGTACGATGGACCTTCTCTTGGGGGAGGTGGTGTGACGGTCTTTGTCTGTCAGCCGGGTCGGGTTCTTCCTCCAGATACCAAGGGGGTTTGACTTACAGGCGTGGCTGCGGCCACATCGACAGTGTTTGCGCGCGCAACGTACATTGTGCTTGAAACTGACTCGAACAAGTGTTGTGATTAGATCACTGAATATAGTAGTATACCGGATATTTCGAACGGCTGTCGTCGACCAGCGAGAAAGATGCAGACACTTGCCACAACTCCATGGAGGAAACCACATCTTAATAAAGAGCATCCGGCATCTTTTCTCTCCGTGGAAGTGTTCCCGCCCCTGCGTTCGTTTCAGCGTGTGGGTATCGTAAATCAGACCGTCGTCCGTGAACGCAGTGAAGAAAAATAAAGGTAAAGCAGCCCAAAGCTGACCTGCATACCGCTCGTTCGCGCGCCCAAGCATCGCCAGCAATGCAGGCAGCGTCAGCTGTTCGCTTTTGCTTTAACGTGGACAGTTCGCCGAGTCCCAGTCCATTGAGTGGTCAGAATACACCGGACGATCTGGTGAGCGGCGACGCCGACTACCGCATTCATGCCGGCTGACGGTCGACGTCGCATATAATGATATGCGACGTGGCGGGCCAATGGAATCGACAGGGGCGGCGAGCATCGCCAAGAAGGGGTTTCCCAGCCTGTCGGACTTTAGCACCGCTTGATGGATGGGCAGATTTGGGCAGCCGAACATGCCAGAGTCGGAAACAGTGTCAGCCGTCAGCCGTCAGGCGACGGTTGTCAAGCGTGTGGCGGCCGCAATCGATGCAAATGGGATGAACAGTATGCCTTGAAACTATAGCTGACCGCATATTCTGACGGTCGCCACCCTGGGTGCGTGCGGTTGATCACACAACGTGTCGCGATTCGGCAGGCTGGCGGCCGAACCAGCCAACTCTAAGCTGTCTACTGTGCAAGGTCGACGAAGCTGACCTGGCCAAGCCAAGCTGGTGGGTGACTCCAAATGCAGTCAATGCGCATGTTTGCGGGAAGTGATTGACGAGACGGAAGAAGAAAAAGAAGGAAAAGACCAGCATGCAAGCCTCGTCAACCACGACGCCAAACGGTGAGCTTGGGAATAGCATAGACAATCCACCGAGGCTCACCTGCCCCTCACCTTGGCCTCACCGAGATGGGCAGTTTCAATGTACCCGCTATCAGCGGACACGTGACCCCAGATATTCCAGCTCTGGACAAGCTAAGCCTAGGTACCTTACCTAACTGCTTACGGTGAGACCCCCTGTTCTTTACCAAGTGGGGGCGCCAAGCAACGTGGGAACCGGGCAGAGACATACCAACAAGTCCCGTCCCATCCAGACTTCGTCGTTCCCCGCCAAGCACCTCTCAAAAACAAAGAAAACCAGCATCGTCACCATCGCAGAAACCCAAACGGACGCACTCGGCTCCCAACCCGTCGGGAAAAAGGCGACCTTTACCGCACACACGTCACACGATTCTCTTCGCGAAACCGCGCAAGGCCCCTTGTTTCTCCTACCGAATAAGCCACCAGGCAAGCATCACATCGAGCCCACGTTTCCAAGTAAACAAAAACCATCCCGCACAACACACGGCATACAGCACAGACACACGCACACCAGCGCCGCACAGAAAATGTCTGCCTCCCAAAACGCCGCAACCTACGCAGACTGCGTCGCCTCCCTCCGCTCCTCCCTCAACTTCCTCCAGTCCTCCGTCGCGACGCTCGAGACGGGCGTCTCGGACCTCCCGCGCGCCGCCTCCGTCCTCCGCCCCACGCGCCACTTCGAGCTCATCCCGCAACCCACCCTCGCCGCCGCCGAGGCCTCCCTCCGCGACGAGATCGGCCCCCACATCGCCCTCCTCCTCGACCGCGCCGACGCCCAGATCGACCGCCGCGAGCGCCGCATCGAGACCCTCAAGGCCCGCTGCGAACTCCTGCAGGGTCGCCTGTCGCAACCCGACGACGACGCCGACGACGACCGTCAGAAAAGCAAAAACAGCAGCGCGACCAAGAAGAATCGCAACGGGAAGAGGGTTCTCGACGGCGAGAGCGGCCTGCGCGCCCGCGCCGTGAGGCAGAGGAGGGAAGGGTTGGAGTACAGCGTCGAGCGGCTCGAGTTGGAGGTCTTGACGAAGGAGAGGGAATTGAGAAAGAGGCTGGAAAAAGCATGAGAATAAAGCCCGGTAATGTGATCCCGGACAATGGGATTGGGTGGCTCAGCTGAGCTTCTGGTGCCGAGTTGGCCTAGCGAGAGAACTGGATTTACGCATGCGGAACGATGCAAATGATACCCGATGACGAAGGCGGAGAAACGCTGAATAGATCGCGATGGTCCTCCCCCTTCACGAACCAACCAATCGTGGGTGGATGGAAGAGCAGCTGAAAGAAACACACCACAGACTTTTGCCGACTGCGCACGCATCAGGAAGTGACTCCCGTCATCATTACCATCTCACCAAAAATCAAACGTCGGCTTTGAACTGGTGTCTCGTATACGTGGATATGTGCAAATGCCATTTGTAAACAGCAAGGGAACACCAAAATACATGGGTATCCCGCTGCGAGCTATCATAGCTATCCGAGTGACCCGATCCATTGCTCGTAACCCGACCCAAACACGCAAGCAAAACACAGATACAATTCCTCGGTTTGCGCAACCGGATGGTCCGGATTGTACACTGCGACGAGAGGAAGCCCACACACAGTGGTGGGCGAATAGAAGTAGACAGAACAGTTAGAAAAGAGGCCGTCTCGGCAGATATACGTAGGCCGCCTGTGGCTCCAAACAAAAACAAGGCGGCGGGTTTTTATCCCGTACAATGGACCCTATTGTACTCCAACAAGCATTGAGCGAAACCCACTCCAAGTACCATGTGGTCATTTTTGATCCCATCTCCAACGGCAATATGAAATTCGTGAAGCTCATCATAACAGGATCAGGTAGTTGCTGGGCGCGATGCCCGTCTCTCCCGTCTCCTTGCGTGCTTGCCACCACCTTCCGCTGACGTCGCTGACCTCGAGAATCTCGTGCTTGGAGAAGGAAATCTCGTTCGCGTCGTCGGGGTTGGCCTCGTAGCTGTAGATAGCCTTCGCACGGTATGGGTACTCGGTCGGCGGCACCACCTCTTGGTCAGGCATCTTCTGCGGCCCTGGCGCTGTGAATGCCGGCGCCACTGCCGACTCGCGGTGCTGCTGCTGCTGCTGCTGCTGCGTTGGAATGCCCTGGACAGGCGACGGGTTCTCGAATCCGTTCAGCTGTGCCGACGTGTACATTTGCGGGGGCTGCACCGAGGTGGACGTCTCGGGTCGGCCTCCACCGTACATCATTTGCCTGCCGCCAGACTCCTTCTGAAGAGCAAAGGAGTCGAGGTAGGCGCGCGGCTTGGCTGAAGGGGCAGAGCCAAAGTAGAAGATCCAGACGATCTGAAGGCAAGTAAGCAAAGTGTGTCGCCAGATCCCAAGCCAAACAAGAAACGTACCGTCACCATGGCCATCAAAATGAATCCGGCGCCGGAGGCTTGGCGAGAACCGTTGGCGGAGTAAATGAGGGAGTGAATGGTCAACGAGTTCAGAGCCAGGGCGGCGCCCAAGTAGCCCGTCAGAGCGACGTGGTAGGTCTGTATCGTGTCGGAGGCAACAACGACGAAAACGCCTGCGATGAGGAAGAACATGTAGACGACTGTCCACCACGCAAAAGGCGGAAACGATCCCGTGTTATTTGTCACCTGCGTGGTGGCAATGATTGAACTAATGAATGCGATTATCCATGCAAGCTGTGAAGGGTTAGCCGTCGAATCGCCGATGCTAACAGAAACGGAAACTCACCATGGAGATGGAAACTGTGGCCAAGGCGAAGGGATCACCAATGATGTTTCCCAGATTAATGCCCTTCCTTCCATACTGAACCCTTGATTGTTCCATTTTGCGCAAAGACGGTGAATGCAGAGATCCGTAGGATGGCATAAGGAAGACGGTTGGGGTTTGTTGGACGCTGGATTAGGTGCCTATGGCAGAAATCGAGAACGGCCTCGATTTGTCGTTGGTGAATCAATGACGGTTCACAAAATGAGTCGATAGGACTCAACGGCGCTGGTTTGCCGACGAATGGAAAGCGATCGTTTTGAAGAGGACGAAACGTTGGCGATCGAGTGTGATGCGTAACTCGAATGCCACGAGGGGGTTGTCGTGGCTGGTGGGAATGCAGTTCCTCGAGACAAAAGGAGTGACTGGTGGTTGGGTTTGCAGGCAGATCGGGGGATGTTGCCGGGGATGTTGTTGATGGATGATTCACGCAGTTCAGTGCGTCAGACGGCGTGAGCGGTGTGCTGAGCGTTGGTTCGAGGCGGCTGGACTGGCAGCGAAGGAAGGCTGGGCCAAGTGAGGGAGAGAAGACACGGCACGCCGAGGAAAATCGATTGGTCGAATGCGAATCGTTGGTTCGTTTCAGAGAGGATTGTCCAGCAAGATGACCTCTTTGCTAGGGAATGAAAGGCGAGAGATTTGCCGAGAAGAAGGCGTGAGCGGAACCGCTGTCGTGGAAGGTGCAGAAAAGGCGGAATCGAAGGTCGAATGAGCGAGTAGAGGAGTAAGGATGAAGTTGGGGGGAAGACGAGGACAATCGAGTCCAAGTGAATCGTATTGGGCTGGAGGGTCGACAGTTGTAAGGGGCAGCGGAAGGCGCAGGAGAAAACGAGGAGGGGGCACAACGTTGATGTCCGTTGAAGCCGCGAAATGAGAAGCGACGACTAGTCGAGCCCAAGAAGGAAGCAGGCGGCGTGGAAAAACGAGGCAGAAAGTCGAAAAAGCGTGGCGTCGATTTTTGGTGCTAAGTAGCTCTGGGCCAGGTTATGGTACTGATCGATACAGCAAGTACGGAGTATAGAGGTGATGATGGCGAAGGTGCGACGTAGGAGCTTTTCTTGGTCGAGCTACCTATCTTGGGGCCCTGTTTTTCCTCTCGAAAGCCCAGCACAGCAGTAGGAGGTAGCTAAAGCAAGGGACCACCACGCGAGACCAAGGCTAAGAGTATTTTAGTGTTCGTGGTACCCGATCGCGCGTCGAGGTGCAATTCGCCCCTATTACCCTTCTAGCGGCGGGCTGCTTTCCTGCTGACCTGAGTGAGGTGAGGCCAGTCGCGCGCGCTGACTGTGTTGGCTGTTGGAGTCTTGTTTTGCTGGGGCTGCACTTGTCGGGGGGCGTACGTAGTACGGGGTAGGGCGGTGTTTGTTGTTCTTTTCTCTCCAGTCGGCGCTGCTGTCGCGATGATCAACGGCGAAAGAGAAGAGTCAAAAGTGATGCTCCTGCTCGCATTCACTCGTCTTCATTAGCTGGTCGGGTCGACAATAAACGGCAGCCGCAAAACCGTTGTCGGGGAATGGATAGAAAGGAGTAGGAGGAATGGACGGGGGGATTGGAATTAAAAGAGGAACACTGGAGAGAGGCGCGGCAGCAGATGGTCTAGTCCAGGGCATGGAGCAGCAGGGCAGGGGAAGGGGGATGGATATGCAAGGGTGTTTAAAGTACCTTACTGTGTGTGCGCTTATGTACTATCGTGTGTACGCATATGCACCAAGTACGTACGTGATGCGCTTTTCAGGCTGATCTGTCACCGTCAACCTGGTCTGCCTGGTGCAGCAAAACAGAGGGTGAATTGCTTGTAGCAGAAGAGCCCAGACGATTGATTCCGGGGGTGGGACCAGCTGCCTCGCAGTACTGCTCAAGAGTGTGGTGATTTACTGCGTCTGCGTGTGGCATGAGATATGCCAGAGTTTGGCTTTTCTCCGAGGGACGACACTGGTTGAGATGAAGTGCACTGTGCAAGGTGGAGGCGATGGCTGAAGATGTACGTATACGACGCGGTATGCGACGTACCTAAGCACCTAAGGTAGGTGCGGATAGAGTACAGATGCAACAAAACGTATGCTTTCAGTACCTCTCAATTAAACGGGCATGGCTGTGGGCATTGCAC
Organism: Colletotrichum lindemuthianum; assembly: GCA_001693025.2. Taxonomy (NCBI): domain Eukaryota; kingdom Fungi; phylum Ascomycota; class Sordariomycetes; order Glomerellales; family Glomerellaceae; genus Colletotrichum; species Colletotrichum lindemuthianum. Next base: position 83,729 of record MASP02000613.1, on the reverse strand, counting down.
ATGGCAGCGACGGCAGACCCAGAATGAGTGAGACGCAGTCACGCCGTAGACGTGGACCGAGTCGCTGAAAGCCGCCAGCCTCAAGGTACCTCTATATCTTGCAAATGCTCTGTAGGTAGGCATGCTCAACTGCATCACAGAAGACGTGCGAGCCAGGCTGGCCCATGGAGAGATGGGAAAAGAGGGGGCCTGGGAAAGAGCCAAGCGTCAATCCGCCGGACCAAGCTCACGGGGGATGGATGGAGGCCGACAACCGTGTGCCTTCCTTTTGCTTTTCTTCCATTCCCGCAACTGCCCCACGCACGATACAAACAAGGAATCACACTCAATCGTTATTGGACTGACCGACAGCCTCTCTCTGGATCTCGGGGCAGGTGTCTGGTAATTAGATGACTGAAGCCAGCTGAGAGGTAGGTAGGTACTATACCTAGTATAGTGGTGCTGGCGTGTCTCGCGGCGCTAGCACCGAAAGGGCTGGATTGAAAATCTAAAAATCACAAACTCCACGTCGTCCGATGGATGGCTGCGAAAATCAATAACAATCCAGTACGCGCAATACTACGTGTTCAACGTGTGTCCATGTCGTAGGCAAATCATTGCCAATAGACCAGGCTTCGCTGTCCATCAACTGGCCATTGCGCCCTCCGCACCCACCACGCTGGCGCACGCCCCCGATGCAGCTGCCTCATCCAGCTCCTTCTCTGTTAATGCGGAGAGGAGGATGAGAGGAAGAGCGCCTGGGAATGGAAGGCGTTCCTTGTCGGGCCACTGGAAAGAGAGCTGCTGATGAGCGACACAGTTTGCACATTGCCAGAACACCGTGTGGTTTGGACGAGTGGATCCTTGCTCTGGACCCCTCGGCACGTATCTAGTCTGACCACGAACCCCTTCCGCCATTCAGCCATTCAGCATCACATCTTGGTCCCATGGATCTCTGTCCAGTCCAGCCGAGAAAGCCCGGTACAAGCCTAGGACACGCCACCTGCTAATAGCCAGTACCTACCAAGACCTCGCAGGTCAGAGGATCTCCCGCCCAAATCCCCGGCGTCCTCTATCGCATCCCCCAGAAAGGGCTGGTCCCTGCCCCTGGCCTGCCTGAGCCTGCCTGGCCTGACTTGAGCTGATGCGCTTTTGAGGCTAGGTTTGAGATTTTCAGTGCTTTCTCGCTGGAGATGCCCACGTTCCTGCGTCTTTGGGATTGGATCACGGCCTGGATGCTATCCACCCTCAATGGCCGAGCGCTCAGTTGACCCCTGAAGATGCGTCTACCTTCTACACTACGTAGTAAGTATCCGTACTGCGAGTACGGAGTACGGTCCACGGATACCATGAGATGGTGCCTGGTACGTGGTACGTACCTGCAAGGACCGTCTCCATCGTTCGCTTCACTTCAGGTTCAGCCTCGAGACCCAAGCAAGAACCACTCGGCTGGGCCTTGTGGTATGTTTTCCCCCATGGGCTATCTTTGTTGCTCCTGGCGTCCACGTTTACGAAGCCATTCTAATCAAGAATCTGTTGGATAGGCGCTCGAGCTACGAACGTGAGGGCACGTCACACTGCCTGCCATACTCCTTATAGGAGACACAACCGACAATCGCACATTCCAATGCTTCCAGCAGGCGCAAGACGCCGACACCGTCGCAGATGCAGGGGCGCCCCATCACCTCTTGTCCGTCTCTTGTGCCGTTTCATCGCCGGTGCAGCTTCGCCGCGAAAGCGAACTGAGATCGGCATGCAAGCACCCGATGTAGTATTCGACCGGAGGCACTCTGCACTTTCTCGTCTCGGCCTCTTTGCCTCGACGTTGTCAACGCGACGCCACTCGAATCTGCTTCTCGATGGTCGCCTGCAGTGGTGCCACGCTGAAGAGTCGTACTGAGGACGGGGTTATCCGGTAGCCAAACCCGACCCTCGGACCCTCACGTGTCCGTCCTCGGTGCCTGCAGAATCACCATTCTACCCTCTGCATTGCAGAAAGCCGCCCGCTCAGCAGAGGCAAGCAGTATTTGCCTCTTATGGCTCTGCCGATGAGATGCTATCTGTGCCGGTCTGTTCTCCTGGACCCGATGACTGTCACAAGGGGACTCTTCGACGGGTAGACATATACCGTCAGTCAGATCTCAGTCGTGAATTGGACAAGCGACACTCGACCTTCTGCCTATGCCAGTCAGGCCGTTGGACATGCAGGAACACGGCATGCTGCGACTTACCGCGCCCGGTGCTGGACAACGTCTGCATCGTAGCCTGTGCCTGGTCGTTCAGTCCCATTGCCATCGGCTCCTGTCCAGCCGACCAGTGTGTTCTGTAACAAGGTGGTCTGCAAGCAGCGGTTGGCTAATGATGGCTCCCGAAGCCTGAAACCACAGGAACCGGAACAATATCTGCCACTCGCTGCTGCTTCCCGCCCCGGAGAAGCGCCCAATACCAGAGCCGACACCCGAAGACGCCTAGACCTTGGAAACGTGGCTTGCCCGACTGACTACGGCTTCTGCACCTTGACCTTGTCATCGTCATCGCGACATTTTTCCTTTCGTTCCAGCCATAATCTCATGAGGCTACGGTTGCTGGCATACAATGGTGTGCGCACCAGAACAACGACACGATAAGCCTCGACCTCGGCATCGGGTTGGACGCTGCTGATGCGACAAACGCACTGCCCACCACAACGTCACTGACAGTTTGACTCGACTTTTCTTTATTTCATCCCATCATTTCGGACAAAGCGTTCATTGGCGGGCATGGGGAACCCCGAAGTCAACCATCCAAACCGTCATCAACCTTTGCAGACTTGCTGAACGTCACAGCAAGAGCAGGATTTCTCCACGCCCCAGCATGCTTGTAGAGCCGCAATCTGGAAACTTGGTGTCCGCGGACGGCGGGTGCTGGCGTTGACTCCTTTGCTGACTCGCCCCAATTCCAAATTTGGATGTCCCAAGAGCCAGGAAATTACACGCCGACCTGCCGCCGGCTTCCTCGGCGCTTCGCGCTGGCCTTGTAAAATAGGTACGGCATTAATCACCGGGCCGGACTTGTACGCGATTCCAGCTGCCCAGCCGGCTGCCCGCGCTCTGGGAAACCCCCTGCTTGCCGAATGCCAGTGACGTGCAAGTTCGCCATCGCTGTGCCCCCAAGCGTTAACTACCTGAGCTCACAAAGTCATTCGGCAGGCTGCGGACCGCGGCGCAGTCAATGTTCGTTCGTGGTGTTCATGCGCCCGAATATCTCGAGACCATCTTTGATTCGAATTTCTAGGATCCACCATCCTACCAAGCTGGGATCTACCCATCACTGGGGTTCGTGCCAATTGCGATGCCAAGGGAAGGCGGAAATGACATTGCACTTCCTGCAAACGCGGAAGCGTTGCGTTGGTGCAAGCACAGAGGTGTCAGCACTCTACTTTGAACTCACGTAGGTGTAAGCGATTGGCAGCCATTCCCTCAGCAATATGCCCCGCGCCACATCCTCTTCGGTGTGGGACTAGAAATCAAGTGTGGCGTTGGCGTTGGGCATGCGGCAGACTTCTTCATTTTACTCCTTACACTCTTTGTGCGCTGTGAATTCGACAACAGCGTTGAAGTACGAACACGGAGGGTTCCGGTAAGCACACTGTGTCTGCCAACAGTTTTTTCCACAGGCCCCTCGACTAGCACCTGCAATCATCCCAGGCCGAAGAAGATGCTGCGCCATTAGACCATGCTCGGTTAAGGTTGAAGCAATCCATGAACTGAGGAAATCAAGACTCGTTCTGCGCATTCCTGACACCCCAGTGGCTATCCAATGTGGCTGACACGTCAGCTCGCGGTTGAAAGCAAGGAAGTTGCTGACCCGGCAGTTTGGGCTTCGCGGGGTAAACGACTAGCGTACACAGAACACGTTCCGTATCACTCTCCTAAGTCGAGGATTTGAAGATGGACTTTTGCCATGCCCGCCTTGAGACCGCCGCCAAATCCAAAGAAAGTTGTGGTCAGCTCATTGACTAAGCCCAGACCGATGTCTCTTGATGCAACATCGCTATTATCAAGGGCTGCAACCATTCGCCGACAGCCATTGCCCGCCCATCAAAACGCCATCTGTGCCCGAGACTCACGGACTGCCCCTAAGTGGTGCATTTGACCGCACCCGCGAGGCCAAGCTTTTTCTGGGCGCGTGGATCAGCCTTCTCTCGACTCTGGCTTACACCGCCACCCTCGGTACTCGGATGGTTCTGTTACGCTCTGCTCACCTAGGCAAGCTGGCAAAGTTCCCGGCGACGATCTTGAAAAAAATGTAGAATTCTAATCTCAAGGGTCTACTCAAGTCGTAGCCGGGTCTGATTCAGCTCCTGCTTGTCATTCCAACCTAGTCCGGCATGATCCAGTTCTGTGACTAGGACCATCCTGCTTCTGAAACGCGGAGTGGCAAATCCCGTACTTTATGAACAAGCATGCCGCCTCCCAGCCAGTCTTTTCCACCTGCAGGTCTTTGGGCGCTCTGATCCGATCATGGACAGACGTTGGGGCAGCTTTACAGCCTGCGTTGTCGTTCGGGCGGCGACGTCAGACCTATCGGAGAAGGCCACACAATAGCTTTTGGGGTTCGATGAAGGTTTGTCTGAACCTTCCGCTTGACTCTCTCGGGGGCCCCGTGCTCAGTCGCGCATAGTGAACCAAGCTTTTCGTCTCTTTTCTCGGTTTTGAGATGACTTGCGGCCAAAGCCGACGGTATGGTGTTCACAAACACATGGGCAGAGGTCGTCTCCAGCGGAATTTGGCCGCTGCAGGGTGACAGTGAAGCTTATGGGCCAAGTTCCACGACATCGTCAAATACTAGTTTCCCTCGGCAAGTTGGGAATTGAAAGTCGACGGTGGCAAGCAGCACGTGCAGCCACCTTGGAGTCAGAGAGTCCCTGCTTTTTGAAACCGAGGCGTTAATGATGTCGAAGGCCGGGAATTGATGTTGATATTGGTTGAGGTTTGCCCCGCCTCGGTGTTCAGATTGCAGCAGCCTCTTGCACTTCACGTTCGGCCCTGCGTACCCGCCGTTCTGCCCTCTCGACGCGGCCTTCCACGTCGGCGACGAACTCGGACACGCCCAAGACACCGGTCTGGTACCAGGCTTTTAGGACTTCCTCGCTACGAGCGCGCAACTCGGCCATCTCGGCCTGCTGCGCAATCTGAGTCGCCTCGATACCGCGCATGCGCGGGATGAGCGAGGCGAGAGCGGCGCTCTGTGAGGGTTCGGGGATAGGACAGTCGTTGACGGAGGTCAGAGACGATGCGATCGCTGGGAAGGAGGCGGCTGCGGCGAGGACGGTTGCTTGGAGTGCTTCGGGGCCGAGTTGGAGAGGAGGATCGGAGGGGGGCGGGGGCTGGAAGAGGGTCGGCTGGGCGTTGTCTGATTCATGGTAAGCATTGTCTGCAGAGACTGGAGTCTGCAAAGCGGGTGAAGGAGAGCTATCGTACAGATCTTGATGAGCTCGCCATAGACGCGTATACGGGAGAGCAGGTGGTTGAAGCGTCGCTCGAGGTCCTCTAGCGCATCGACGGCAGAGTCCGACTGCGAAGAGGTGGGCGCGGCTGTAGGGCCGTAGAGAAGATGCTCAATGCGGAGGAGACGCGATTCGAGGAGGGATACCGTCGAGAGGGACGTGTTGTCGAGTGAGTTGTCCATGTCGGTTGAGGGCGGTGTCGCGTGGTGAACGCTTCGTTTGCTTTGACAAGGTGCAGTCGGAGCAGCTCCGAAAGCCGTAGGTGAGGATGCAAGATCAATGAGGAGCGGATGAATGAGTAGCACCTCGACGATCGAAGGAGGGTGACGAAATGTACCAGGTCGATGGCCAGCGTTTTGCTGGGTGGTGTTCGGCGTATCGTACGGATAAGGCTAAGATGGCGCGTGGCTGAAGCTGTCCAGCTGCGGAGTGGGGGCCAGCTGACATTGTGGCTTGTGACTTTTTAGGTGTTGGAGTGTCGCCAAGGCCCGTCACTAACAGCAGGTGTCATCTGGGGCCAAGTGGTCTGGGGCCCAGTGGTCAGGGGCGCTAATATAGAGTGGATTCTGCTGCTGCTCTGCCCTGGGCCGTGGTGCCTGTCCCGTCCGTTTCCCGTGTCCGTCTACAGCGTAAGGAATGTAGTATTCACGTCGTGGGTAATTAGTAGATGCTGCTGGGGAAGCTGTATTGACATGAGCTAGGCGGGTCGATCGGGAAGCTACGTAGAGTGGTCTCGTGGTCACCAGTTCGTGGTGTTGTGGCCAGTTTGCTCTTACCTGCTTGACACTCTCTCCCCCTTCATTTCCTTCCCTCTGCATTATGCCCAGACCTTGGGTAATACCGTAATACGTAAACCGAAAAAGGGCCAAATGGTCCTTTATTGTCGTTGTATACATACATCGTCAGAGGAAGCTCCGCTCTTTTACATAAAAGTAATCGGACTTCGACGACATTGCATCTTGGCCCCCCTCCTTCCGATCCTGTTGCACCCTCGCCTTCCGAAACTTGTGAATTGCTACTCGGCTCGTTGCCCATAATTCCAGTACCTTTAAATCTGTCCTTTATTCGGCGGGAACTCGTCGACATTTCCACATCCGGTACGGATACAACTCGCAAGTTTGAGTTTTCCTCGCGGCTTCTCTGCTCGGCGACTGACTTGCGCGGTGCTTGCTTCGATGGCCGCTGTCTTGACCTCGCCATCGTGAAGCGTGTGGTCGGTCCCATCTCAGGTGCAGAGAGCACGAGGACAGCGAGAATTGTCCTTGCGCCTTCTGTCGCACGAGCTTCTGGACCTCCTCGACTCGCGCGCTCACATTCCCAACCCAATCCTTATCCCTCCCACTCCATCTTACACTTCCACTACGAAGACAAAAAGAACTGGCCAGCAGTATCAGCCCCCGACGAAGCCTACTTCGCTCATCGGTCCGCCCACACACCCACCCTGCGACGTCGAATTACTCGCGGGCGTGTCTGCAAGCCCGACCCGGAACCCTTGTGAGGGTCCAGTCAGTCGCTGCCGGTTCTTTCGAGAGATTTGCGTGAAAGCACGTCACAGCTGTGACCTCTCGCCCACCACCACCACCACCACAAACGTCACGTCTCGTTTTCGTCCTTTCTCCGCTCACCCCGACTCGCGAACATCCTGCAATCCAAACAAAATTCGCCGGGATCCCGAGCGAGAACCGCATTCTTAACTTGCGCTTTCCCATGCGACGACGCATTCACCCTCCCCGTTTGACAATCACAGGCCAGAGAGACGCATCAAACGAGACTACAAACGAAACAAACATCCACGAGGCGCCAACTTCTTATTATACTCGACCGTTAGGTAGACTCCATTTGAAACGCCTTCGAGTTGTTCCCGAGCGGACAAGCTGCAGTGGTGCTTCTTTCTATCTAATCTTGATTAACCTTTTCCGGCTTCCTGTTTCGGCAGCTTACTTTATCTCAACACGCTTTCGCTTTCGCCCCGACTTTTGTGACTGCGAAACCTTTCGCAATCCCCTCTTGTTACCCTCTTACTCCTCACGAGCACGACGCATTTTGGCGACGATCGGACCGGACTTGATCTCCTCCTCGACCGACGAGCCCGACGAGCCCGACATACTATGCCGAATTATTCGAGTATAACTGATGGAAACGCAAATTCGATTGCGTCTGCAAGCTCCGGCGAGATGTCACGGTACGCCCAACCACCCCGACCGACTTGCATCCCGAAGGCGGAACTGCCAACTGCGCAATAAAGCGGACGAGACCTTGCTGACCGGTGCTTGACGATCGTGTAGAAGCCGCCGAAAAAGCGGAAAGGAGGGCGGAGGCCAGGCCTCGATGATAAGCAGTGTCATCAACCTGCTCAATACCAGTACGTCGCTGTCGCACGAATCCGCGCCCTTGGGGCTTGCGCCGCGGCACACATAGATGGAGCTGACGGGTATGATCACCAGTTGTCGGAGCGGGAACCTTGGCGATGCCCTCGGTGGTGTCGCATATGGGAATCATGCTCGGGTCCTTCTTGATAGTTTGGTCCGGTCTCACGGCCGCCTTCGGCCTTTACTTGCAGTCTCGCTGCGCCCGATACCTCGACCGCGGAACCTCGTCCTTCTTTGCGATATCCAAGATTACCTACCCGAATGCCGCCATCATCTTCGATACCGCCATCGCCATCAAGTGCTTCGGTGTCGGCGTCTCCTACATGATCATCATTGGCGACCTCATGCCCAAGGTCTGCCTGGGACTGCTCAGTGGACTGGCGGAGACGAGGCCGTACCTCGGCGACAGAAACTTTTACATCACTCTGTTCATGCTGGTCATAATCCCGCTGAGCTTTCTCAAGAGACTGGATTCGCTCAAGTACACCAGCGTCGTTGCGCTTGTTTCCATCGGCTACTTGATCGTCCTGGTCGTCTACCACTTCGCCGACAGCCCGCTCAAGGACGCGAGCGAGATCAGAGTCATCAAGCCCGAGAGCACAGTTGCAGTGCTCAGTACTCTACCCGTGGTGGTGTTCGCCTACACTTGCCATCAAAACGTGGGTTCCGCGCAAGGTTGCGTCCGTAAACGCTTGCTGACCGAGGCTAGATGTTTGCCATTCTCAACGAAATCAAGGACAACTCTCCAGGCAGCGTCATCGGCGTCATCGGCTCCAGTATTGGGTCCGCCTCGAGCATTTACATCCTCGTGGCCATAACCGGCTACCTTACGTTCGGAAATGCGGTGACGGGCAACATTGTCCAAATGTGTAAGTGATCGCGTGCTCATGCCCGAGTCATTCCTGACGCATTTAGACTCTGCGACTGTCGCGTCTTACGTCGGACAACTGGCCATCGTGGTCCTGGTCACCTTTTCGGTGCCCTTGCAGGTACACCCCTGCCGTGCCTCAATTGACGCCATCCTCAGGTGGCGCCCCAACCGAAGCTCAAGCGCAAACGGCCGGCCGGCCTCTCCGGGCGGCCGGCCCCTGCTGCCGTCCTCCGCCTCTATCCGCTCGGACCACGGATCAACCTCCTCCATGAGCGATATCCGCTTTGCGCTGCTGACCTGCACCATTCTGGTCCTCTCTTATGTGACCGCCCTGTCCGTTCACAGCCTTGAGCGGGTGCTGGCCTACGTCGGCAGCACGGGCTCCACCAGCATCAGCTTCATCCTCCCGGGTCTCTTCTACTACAAGATCAGCGACCCTGATAGCGTGCACCAGCAGCGTCTCCACAAGGAGGACGATGATGCGGATCTCCCTTCGGACGAGGAGGACGATAACCCCATGATCAACAGCATCGCCAGCCTCGGCAGCGCGGCGAGCGTCGTGGTCAACCCGCGCAAGTGGAACCGCCAGTGGAGGTGGGACCTCGAGCACATCGAGCAGGACCTCCTGCGGAAAATGGCTCTCGGTCTCGCCATCTATGGCCTGGTTGTCATGGTCGTGTGCTTAATCATGAACATTGTTTTCCACGTATCGCATTGAAAAGCTAACCACTCCACATACGTAACGGGAGAGGGAGAGAGTGGGGAGAGAGTGTGACAAGTCATTCGAATGAAAAACAGGAACGCCCCATTCACACGGCCGTTGGAAACAATAGACTTTTGGCGACGGATTATCCCACGGGAACCCGCTCGCGCATATATGGAGTTGGGAGGGTTACTTTTTGTTTGACGTCACGTCTGAGATGTTGTTTACGACACCATCTCAGCGTGGTGCATGGCATTTGAAGGCGTTGAAGTCGTTCATGGTGTCCTTTCTTGAATCTTTCACTTCTTCAGCGTTCTCGTGTAACGAGATATTTTGGATTATAGGGGCCGAAAAGGTTTGGTGGAATGAAGTAGTACACAACTTCCAATGGCATGATGTTTGTATACTTTGGTGGTTCTCATGATCTTTCACGATTTGCTTGATATTGTACAAGTAACGCTGCACGGGCTTGAAGTTTTATCCCATGTTCTCTTCCGATCTCAGTTGGCCTGAATGGCTGTGATGAGATATCAGCCCTTCTGATGGGCCCAATCCCCCCCTTTTTTTTCAGATGCCAAGACGGGGAAATGTCTTTCGGCATGTGATGAGAAAAGCCGAGCTACGCTGTCCTTTCTTTGTGCCGACGTCTCCCTTGTCGCACTCTTCTCTTGTGCGAGTCTCTTTCGTAGTGTACAACCGTTTTGCTCCGTTTCTCAAGCGTTGCCGTATGATGGGGTGGATGCTTATGACGATGAAGTGGCGGGTTTCTTGAGGGACTTTGCCGCTGTGACGTTGTTGGGCGTGCCGTTTGATGTGTATTTCGGTTCGAGAATTCCGACCTGTGAGGGTTAGCCTCTCGATCTTGTTGGATTTGCCTCGTCGACTCGAATTCGGAGTTTCCAGCTTTCGGCTAGAGAAATCATTCCCCGCGATGTCTGCCGCTCTCTCTGTGTGCGCTCTCTAATGCACTCGTCCGTGACACAACATGACCATGTCCGTCACTCCCGCTTCTCAAATCTCGAGCTTCAACGGGGAGGGGGGTGTCTCCTACCATTGACAGCAACCTCCATACGGTGTCCGTTGGCTGCGCGCCGACACCGATCCAGTACCTCGCGCGGAGTGTGTCGAGACGGATGTCCTTGTGGGGTTTGGTGGTGGCGTCGTAGGGGTCCTGGCGGGGGACGGGGTCGTAGGTGCCGATGACCTCGATCGGTTTGCTGTTGCGGGCGGTTCTTTGTGGGATGTTAGCTGCCGTCTCTCCTAACAAAAAGCATAATCGGTTGCAGCGCGGTATCGGTACAAGGACCCGGTCTAGGATTCGTCGGAGGTTGTGAAGCGATGCGTGTATGTTCGTGAAGCTGTGAGAGAGAAAGGGCGTACCTGGCTTGCGAGACGACAATGTTGTAGAAAGGTTGGTTGATGCGCCCGAAACGGGCGAGGCGGAGACGAACGACCATGGTGCGCTTGGGGATCGATATCGTGGGCGAAAAGCGTTGTTGGTGGTGAGGCTGTCGTCGCGACTGGTGAAGCTACCCAGTATCGCAACGTTTCGCGATCCGAACGACCATGAATTTTTGGCCGGAAGCAAAGGTTCCTCCGATGCCGGATGATCCAGATCCACCTCACGGACCCGACGGGAGAGACCAGTGGGGCCGAGAAGCTCGGTTGCTGACATAAGCACCATTCCAACCATTGCGGGGCTATGATTTCTAACCTCATCTTCTGAATGGAACCATCATCTGTCGGGGCTTGGTTCCGCCGCTACCTATTTTCCTCCCACCCACCCCTCACTCGAACCCCTGGCCGTCTTGGATGACGGATGACGCTACCACCTGAGTTGGGCAAGGTCCCATGGGTTCGGATAAGCGTGAGGGTGGGTTGTTGGTGTGCTCGTGGACCCGGTTCCCAGGGATTCTGAAGGGCACAATCCCGGGCTGCCCCTCACCCTCCCTCCTTTTTTCTATGTTTGCACATGAAATATTGGAGGGGCTTGTTGTTCTTTTGGCTCTGCTGCTTCGACCAACAGCAGAAAGGGATACTGAGAACGGACGCCTGCAGACTGCCTGCGTGCGACTGAGGTCCCCGAACTGGCGGTGGCGGGGATCTTCCCAGCATGGGCTCCTAGGACCAGGTAGGTGGGACGATTCTTCGTTCGTTGCTTGTGTTCTTCTTCGTTCGTTGCTTGTGTTCTCATTCTTTCCCCTCCTATCCTTACCTATCTCTCTGGTCGCTGGTTTCCCCTCACCGGTGCTGAAGCTACCAGTGCTGTCTTTTTCTTACCAAGCTTGTCTTGTCGTGAATTAGTCTGGTGAAGCGTCACCACGAACATATCGTTTGTGACGTACTTGTCTGCTGAAGAAGATGGACGAGTGGAACAGGTTGCCGGCCTACGCGCCACCGGCCTCGGGCCGTAGTAGCGCGAGGACGACGGCGCAGCAATCACCACCATCACAACCGCCGCCAGCAAAGCAACCCCGCCGGGATAGCGCGACCCTGATGCCGCCGCCACCGCGTCCCGGCAGCGCCCCGGAGAACGCGGCGGCGGCGGCGGCGGCGGCCTACCCCGCGACCTACTACGACGACGACGACAACCAGACGGTCCCCATCACGCGCGACGCCAACGACGCCGTCATGCACAGCACCATTCTCAACTACCGCCGCGAAAACGGCCGGACCTACCACCGCCTCTCGGACGGCAAGTACGCCCTGCCCAACGACGCTCTCGAGCAGGAGCGCCTCGACATTGTGAACCACATGTGGATGCTCACCTTTGACGGCGCGTACTGCCTGTGTCCGAAGAACGAGGGCGCGCGGCGGGTGCTGGATATCGGCACCGGGACGGGCACCTGGGCGCTGGACTACGCGGACGAGTTCCCCGATGCTACGGTGGTTGGGGTGGACTTGAGTCCGATCCAGCCGTTATACGTCCCGCCGAACTGTCATTTCGAAGTGGACGATTTGGAAAAGGAGTGGACGTGGAAGGAACCGTTCGACTTTATTTTCGCGCGGAACATGATTGGCGCGTTCCAGAACTGGAAGGAGGTCATCGCGCAGGCGTACCGCAGCCTGGAACCGGGCGGATACTTTGAGATCCACGACTCGGTATACCCGATCCGCTGCGACGACGGCACGCTGACGGAGGACATGCCGCTGAGCCGGTGGACGCACATGATCATGGAGGCGTGCGAGAAGATGGGGCGGTCGCTGGCCATCACGCCGCAGTTTGCGGGCATGATGGAGGAGGTCGGGTTCGAGGGGGTGACGGTGACGAAGCTCAAGTTCCCCGTGAGCCCGTGGCCCGAGGACGACAAGTTGAAGGAGATGGGGTTGTGGGTGCAGGCGTCGCTGCTGCCTGGGCTGGAGGGCATGTCGTTGGCGCTGTTTACGCGGGTGTTGAAGTGGAGCAAGGCGGAGACGATTGTGTTTTGCTCGCATGTGAGGCAGAACGTCAAGGACTTGAGCCTGCACGGGTACTGGGACGGGTACGCGATTTACGGGAGGAAGCCGTTGAGGTAAAGGAAGAAGCCGTTGAGGTAAAGGGTGAGGGATGGCGGTGGCGGGTGGCATTCTAATTGAGCGAGCATTCTTAGATGGTTGATGATTCATGACGGATGAGCATTGAGAAAAGCATTACAGGCATGCATCGTTATATGTAAGTATATGTTGCAGGGGGTGTAAAATGAGGAGGTCGAGATGGAGATGAGAAGCTGAAATTGAATGAATCTGGAAGTGATGGTCTGTGACTTAGAGGATTCGAAATCTAAGTGTACACAAACACCCACTGTGACGATGTAGTGTACAGTTCTTGACATCAGTAACTGAGTTATCAAATACTTGATACTGGGTTACTCAAAATCAAGTATCAAGCAAATTTGAAGGCCCCAGTTCTCTAAACACGACCAAGAAGTCTCAGGCTTGAGAGAATGGCCAAGCACAGATGTATATCTTAATGTCTCTCTCAATCAAAAGCCCTCGTCTTGGTCTCGAGCAGAACATTTTGGCATGATGTGCCTATTCAAATTTTTGTGTCCGCCAATTTGAACTGGTCGTTCACACGATCGTGCCCAAAATCAACGGACAATTTGCATCTTCGACTTGGCAATAATCCCAAACGATATTCTAAACGAATCCCTGCGGCAGCCAAGATCCAGGCATTTGAAGGCTGGAAGGTGGGATGTGAAGGCCACAACGATTGTTTAGCCAAAAGTAACAAGTCATCTCTTTTTGCGTTCTGGTGATGACGGAATTCTGATGTCGAGTAAGTCGACGCGTGACTGGCTACAATGTCGAACATCTTTACGCGGCCGGCGGCCAGTTTGCGCTCTATAAGAGATTACTGATCCCCTCAAAGCCTGGACAGATTCCTGGGTTAGGGCTGGGCGCCAAAAGCTTTGCAGGTATGGTAGCCCTCAGTTCCGATCTTTAAAACAAAGCTATGACACGAGAAATTATAAACTTTTTCTTATTCGGGGGTATTGGAAATCTCTTCAGCAAAGATGCAATTTCTTGGATATCAAGGGCTCAAGGGGGGGGGGGGGGGGTGGGGGGGGGGAAAGGNNTGGGGGGGGGGGGGGGGGGGGGGGGGGGGGGGGGGTTGGCGGGGGCAAATGTCAGCACTGCTCCCACTTGAAGCCCGTTTCCAGGACGTGTTCATCCCATGAGTCAGTCGTGTTACTTTTGTCAGGCTGTTCATCCGAGGTGAATCAAGCTTAACTGATCTCGCCCGAGGGCCGTTTCCAAGCGTTGTTCGAAGCGTAGGCCAATTCCAACCTCTCGTTGCTACTATATCCTCCAGAGTCCGCATTTCACTCTGCCATTCCGAACGGCATCTGAATTTTGCCGTTACTACGTGAATAAAATGTAAAGCATACATGTAGCATCCTTGGTCATACGTCGTTGAGTACATGATTGCCTGTCAGCATACTAATAAGAACGGGAAAGAGATCAGCCGCCCTGCAGATCATGCACTTTCGTGTTTATTCTATAAGTTGAACCGCTTCTTCCTCTCTAGTAACACCACAATCACACAAAAACATTCGTTTGGCACACTTCAAGTCACTAGTATTACCCTGTTTTATATTTTTACACTCGTTTATTTTCCCCAAGTATCAACAGAAAGGTGTGTTTCTCCCGCAGGCTCCAGGGCAGCTAGTCCACCACTTCTGACAATCTTCGCCCACAGTTCTCAGACATGAAGCTCGCAACCGTCATTTCCACTCTTTCTTTGGCCAGCGCAGTCCAGGCCTGCGCAAAGTACAGGAACTGCCCCTGTGACGATGACAAGGGGATGCCCGACGATGCGGCAACACGGTTCGCTTGTCCGACTACCATGGAGCAAAGAACCGAGTTGGGGGTCACGTTTCACGAACGCCATTTCTACGCGAACACGGCGTTTGGTCCTTTAGCGCTGAATAACTGCCGCTTCCGAAGGTGGTGTAGACTGGCCGGTGCCACCGGCAGAGACGCGAGTTGCAGAGACAAGGTCCGCGGTTAGATCGATGCAGACGAATTGTTGAAGGACAGGTTTGGATGACAGAGGTATTTTCAGGGTGGCGGTGGAATATTGTTTGCGGTACTCATCTTCATGTGCGCCGTCACGAGGTTGCTTTCTTACAATGTTGCTCGACAGGGGTGATGATAGAGCTTGTGTGCCAGAGGCCATGACAGAAACTTGGGCGCATAGATAGTGGTAAACTACACTAACATCGTTTGGACCACAGGTTTAGCTGGGTATCTTTCTCTTTTGCTCTAGAAATGGGCAAATGGCTGCAATTCTGCCTCCGTGACGACTTCCATCCGACAGTTTGCGCAGACAGACCGAGTGACAGGCTTGCAGTCGCCGCATCTCGAGTTATGTTAGACACGGTTTTTGTTTTCTCCCGGCGTCATTATGACATTGATGTTTCCCGCAAAATGAATCAAGCGTGTTCAAGTTTACCAGCACATACAGAAAGAACACGCTTGATTTCACCGGTGATGATTATTTGCGATAGTCCACCCAAATGAGTGGTTCGAACCGATGAGTTTTAAAACTGTCATGTCGATTAATCTTTGGATAATTCAAAAAGGGGCGAAAGGAGACTAATGACGTTTAAATAGTGCCCGTTAAGGACGACGGAGGGTTGAATGTTCTGCTCGACTCAAGCTTCTAGATGATTGCCCGTGGATTCAAAGGTCATACCATCTGATTCTACCTCGAAGTTGCTGTTTGTGGTGCTCCCTTCTGATGACATGCAGGTTTTGAATGAGTTTGAGCGAAGACCAGCCCCGGACTGAGAAGAATGGCAAGTCACTACCTTCCTTTGTCGATAGCCAATCTCTGAATGACTGTAGTCACCAGGAACTCTCCGTCATCGTTGGCCGTTTGTGGCAGTAGTAGTAGTATTATTGTTTGAACGCCGGTACGTCCCTATATGAGGGCAAAGGGCGCCGCGCAGCTAAGCTATCCATCATTATACTAAGTATATGATTTAGCAGAATGGAGGTAATTGATAATTAGAATTGCGTGGCTTCACAAGGTAGGTCAAATGGCAGCAATTGAGCGGAGTTTCGTTTGCAAAACTCGATATCGAAACGAATGACGGAACAGCTTCTGTCTCACGCTTCGTTGTGCCATCGAGGGGTTATTCGAGAAAAGCGATAGACTATAGTTAAGCTACCACTTGACAGCTACAGTTACAGTGGCTTTCTCGTCAGCTTGCTGTCATAATCCTGTACGACGAATATTCTACTCTTTTCAGCTACGTTCATGTACTCTGGAGCTAAAGACGGGTGTATGGAAGACGAAAAGAGTGCTGCTGCATCCTACTCGATATGAAAGCAACGGTAGCCTTTCCTGGCGGTACCATCAGGATTTGTCATGCGCCCCCCACGCTACTAATTGAAAGAACAGCTCACCCAGGAAAGAACAAAGTAGACGCTTTGAAGTATGCCACAGCATTAACACGTATGACATGTTCGGCGCGAGGGAAAGAAAGCTAGATCGTGATTCAAGTGTTTCACGGCTTCTCGCCAGACTTGAATACTTAGACAGCGAAACCCTGGCTGTGCTGGTCAGTATCAAGATGAAGCATGCACAGACTTCGAGATGGAAGACGTATGTTTATACGTTGTGCGGTGAAAGCTTATTCTATTCCGTCCACAAAAAGGAGGTGATAGTAGCACGTGACGGTCTGAGTGCGGCAAAGTGAGCCACCAACCATTGCAAGTTGACACACCCACTATCGCTCTCTTCCTCATGAAAGTTGTAACAGGTTTGTCCTTTAACCCGCCGGAAGTGGAATTCCTCATGAGCCAAGAAGGACAAAGGCATGCGCAGTTCAGCCCTGGCCACTCTTAGCATCCAGGCCATCGTCGAGTTCGTGCGCGCTGCGAATATACCAAACGCAATTTGGATAGAAGCGATCGAGAAAACTTTTTGCAATTAGCGTTAGGTGTCCGACTTCCCCGTCGGCAAGTCCCTCGGTGATGTTCACAGCCATGTGGCCATAGAATTCGCTGCTTGGGCCGACAACTCCAGCGTTTGAAGTATGTTCTTTGTCCTCCGAGACTGTTGTGTGGCCTTTGAGTGATGTCGTTGTTGTTAGGACTGAGCTGAGACGGGTTTCTAAGCCTAACATGAGCGACGAATGGTTCGTTGAGGCATAGAGATGATAGCATCAGTAGCGGACCACGAGAATTGGAATTCGATCTAGTCAGTAAAAGGAAAAAAAGCGTTATTAATTGTCAGCGGGTTCAAGTGATAGATCTCACAGACAAGTTTGCATACTACATAGAGTCTACGTTACGCCGTGGCCCGTACTCGTCTGCTTGTTCTTCAAGACAGCCTGGCCCCTGGGTAGATTCACAACTGCAAGGTCCGCATGGATTCGTTTGCTGCGCACTTGTAGAAGTCCAAAGTAACTAATTTTGCCATCAACTTTCAATGCAAGTGAAAACACAATGGCATGAGGAATGATACACCACGCTATTTATTTCACCCCGTCAAGCTCTCTTGTAAGTGATGGATGAGGTGAAAATCTTGAGAGGCTGACTGAAGAGGTACGTACCCGATCATGTGGAACCAGTCGGCGACGACCGAGCCGACGTCCGGGGCTTTCCCGGGCCCAGCCACAATCTGATTCGCCGCAGACCGGAAGTTGTGCCACCGCGACGTTCCGACGCGGAGTGATGTCAGTCGCACGTCCTTTCCCTCTCATCCACTCTTTCCGGACTGACAGCACTGGACACCACATCCACGCGAACCTCCCCCCGTCACTCCAACATCACTCGACGAGTTCACGACGCCAAAAATCACGACGAACGACATCATGGCTTTGAGAGTTAGTCGTGCTAGGCGGTTGAGTGCACGCTACCACGCTGACTTACTGCCCCAGACTCTCGGCGCAAAGGCCGCCGCGGCCCTGGACAAAGACCTCATGAGCACTGGTGCCTTCTCGCTTGACCAGCTCATGGAGCTTGCCGGACTGTCCATTTCTCAAGCAGGTCGGTCATGAGCCTCTCCAGAAGGCGACAAGTACGGTAGCTCATAGCACAACCAGTCTACCGTGTGCATCCACTCAGCAAGGGCCTCAACATCCTCGTCGCTTGCGGCCCAGGCAACAACGGTAGGCACCGACCAGAAACGCTCCTGGGCGAAGAGACGCTGATGTGGCAACCAGGTGGTGATGGTCTTGTCGCCGCTCGTCATCTTCGTCACTACGGCTATAAACCCAGCATCTACTATCCTAAGCGGAGCAAGAACGATTTGTATCAAGTGAGTGGAGATTTCATATTGCTTTTGTCTATCTCGTTCGGTTCATTAGACGCATCGTATCACGGAATGAGCGAGTCCTCTAGAAATTACAATCCCTTTCTATCGGCGCCTCCTCGTCGAGGCCTTCCGCATCACACATCCTTTTGCAGCTTTTCCTCAGCCATGCTTCGCTATGCAACTACGCAGAAACCTTGAGTGACGCCTCCAACCCTTGAGAAAGACACAGCAGCAACACTGGCGTGTACATCATGCTGCCGCGGTGACTGCATACCCCTGTGGCATGGTGTCGGGGTCTGCACTGTACGATTTAGAATCCTGCTGATCTTTTTCCTCCTCAGCGACTGGCGCAGCAGCTGGTGGACTTGAATGTTCCGTTCGTCGACGACTTCCCGTTGGCTCTGAAGTCGGCAGACCACGTTGTGGATGCCATTTTCGGTTCGTTCGCGTCCGTTCTGACGATTGCTCAGCGCGCGTCTAACGTCGTGGTTCTCAAGGATTCAGCTTCTCGGGCGAGGTTCGAGAGCCCTTTCCGGCGGTGATCAAGGCGCTCGAGGAGACGAAATTGCCAGTGACATCGGTGGACGCTCCATCGTCGTGGAATATCGAGGACGGGCCCCCGTCTTCGGGCCTCGGCAGCTCTTTTCACCCTGCGGTGCTTGTCAGCCTGACGGCACCGAAGCCATTGGTGAAGCACTTCAGCGGACGGCACTTCGTGGGCGGAAGGCAAGTCTTTGAAGATATCCCACGGTCTTCCGAGAAAGACACATTGGCCGACTAACCTTGAGAGCAGATTCGTTTCGCCAGGGATTGCTGAGAAGTACAACCTCGACCTGCCGCCGTACGAAGGCATCGATCAGGTGGTGGAAGTAGACAAGAACGGCCTGAAGCTGTAAAAAGTGTTAGTGTCTGTTCCTTTACAGACTTTCCCTTGTCGTCGTCGACTGGCCCCAAGACGCCGTAGACTCACATTTTAATTTTTGATCGTCCAGTAGCACCTCGGGTCTAAATGACCAGACAGCCCCCAACTCGGCTGTTGGGGCAGACAGGACTCGGACATCGGCCGTCGAGCATCTGCATTGGGCGTACTACAAGACCCCTAGGACACTCGAGAAGGGGAGGATGATACTCGTGACAAAAGGTAACATAGACGAGGTATAGTCTCCGACAGACTGGGCAAACAGATTTGTGCTCAACGCACATGAAAGCCGAATGAAAGAAGATTTCTGCCTTTCGGACCGTGTCGTTGGGTTGTGAGGAGAGACGACGATGAAGTTGGTGTTTACGGCAACGGTGAAGTTGTGGGCGCGGAAGAGGGCAACATAGACGTGCTGCTACTCCCGGATGAAACGACAGAGTGCGGATTCGTGGACAATAGGCGGAGGGACGACCGGGCCAGTTGCTTGGCTGCGTGGTGGTGGTAGACTGACGACGGCCCGAGTGTGGCTGATATACACAGTGGATGTGGCTGCTGGCCCCCGGCGCGGATGCCGGTCATCCAATGGAACGGCAGACACTGGGAGAGAATTGCCACACGGTCGGTTCCACAAGGGTCTCCGCCAGGGCCGGAGCGTTTTCAACGACGGACTTTGCGACGAGGGTTTAGCGGAGGGTTGTTTTGCGGTTGGTAGGCGAGTTGACTGGGGGGGGCCGTTGACGTCGGACGAGGGGTAAAGGCGATACTACGTATCTGTACGGATAGTAGGGGTGTGTGTGAGAGGTGGTCCAAGTGGACAAAGGCGAGCGGCGGCCGAGAGCGTAAGGGTGTGCGTACGAATACTTGTATGCGTCCTGACAGTCAGGGATGGTGGTGGAAGTCAGTGGTCATAATGAGAGGTGGGAGAAGGATTGAGAAGAGTGTGAGAGAGGGTTGATGGGAGAGAATAGGGTCGAGCCGACATGAAGTGACGAGAAACGAGGCAGCAGGGCTGAGCAGACAGCGGAGGCACAGGACAAGCGGGAGAGGGAACAGTTGGCGAGTTTGAAGCGAGAGGCTGCGTATGTAATTTTTCTGGCCTATCGAGTTGGGCATATATTTTGGTGCGTCCCATATCCCATTCGTTTTTACGATGATCCCAGCCTCCATCCCTTCAGGGACGGATGGGCCAGACCAGACCAGGTCAGGTACCGCGTAGAATGGCACGGGTAGAAAGTACAGAGTACATGGGCCACTGAGTTTGGCATGTCGACTTTACAGCACATGGCAAGGAAAGGTAGGGTATAGGGGCGGTGCCGATACTTTCAAGGTGGGCAAGGTAAGGCAAGGTAACCGTACGGAGCAAAAGGTAGGGAAAAATTGGCATAGCACAGCAAAACTGGATGAAGGGGAACCCGATTCAACCCCCTTCCCCATCTTGCCATGCCGAGGGACAGCGTTAGGCCCCGGTTGCAAAGCCACAATGCCATCTTTCAGCGTGTAAGTAGTAGTACAAGATAGCAGTACAAGATAGCCTGGGTGAAGAAGAAGGCTTCTTGCCCACCAGAAAGAGGGAGTGGGAAAAAAAAGTTTCAACATGGGAGGGGCAATCTGTCAATGGGGGTTCTCTCGACAGCGAAACTCGATCTCGCAAGTGCAGGACAGAAGGCCGAGCCATCGAAGAGGAATTCAAATCCCATTGGCCACCGGAGGCCCTGCCGGAGCAAAAGCTCCTCGCCCCCTTGTGATAGGACCAAGCGGCAAAGCAGCGCTTACGGGGCAGCGTGGAGCATGGAGCAGTGGGCGCGCGGTGCGCCCAGTGGAGGAGAAATTGTTAGTGGTTCCCGCCAACGAAGGATGGAAGGATGGAAGGATGGTACCTCGTTACAGTGCCAGTGTACGACCGACCCTCGAGTAAAGTACTTGTAAGTGTACTTCGTACTGGACGGGACCCACTGTTGTTCTCTCGAACGGAATCCACCTCACTTTAACGTCCAGGATTGCGCCTGCTCAAAAGCCACAGGTGAAAGGTGGTTGTACCTGCCTAGGTATTATGCTTTGTTGTCTTTCCGTGCCGTCCTCCCTACTGTACAACCGTTGGCCAATGGCAATGGCCATGACAATGGCAGTAGCAATGGAAATGGCAGTGGATGAAGATGGCGGTGGATGAAAATGCTCTGTTGAAGGATAATTAGACGGGCAACAGCATACCTCTTAAAGTATAGAGTACCTACGCACGACTGGTGGCCGCGGCCGGAGGAAACCCCGGTTGCCAATTGGGGCATAGTCCCAAGCTGTGTTTTCGACAGACTGTTAATTACTGCCTGCACTTTCCCGCCTCAGCTCGAATCAAGTAGCTGTATCCGTAGCCATTGGGAAGGAAGGAGCCTCCAACGGGTCCAACAGCGGATAAGAATACACAGTAGTAGCACCAGGAGCACCAGAAAGGAAAGAAAAGAGACGACAGAAAGAAGCAAGTGGAAAGTACTCGATACCTCCTCCCTCTCAACTCGTCTGCATCATCTCCAGCTTCCTGCCTACCAGATACAAATCCGCATCATCCTCACCTAAGGTACCCTGACACCTGAGTACCTCATTCACCTGCCCGCATGTCCTTCAGTCGGGTCACACCATCTCATCTACAAGTACTGCGTACGCACTTCGACTTCGTGCCTGACCTACCTACCCGTACCATCCTGGACCTGGACCTTGCCCATGAACACGACCGCCGACAGTGACCTCGACCTCGACCCTGATTATTGATCTTACCTCACCTTGCCTGCTCCGCTTCACTTCAAGGGCGTTTGTTTTCTTCTTTCCCTTTTCCCCCCTCGCCGCTCTCTTCTAGCCTTGCATTGTCGTACAGCATCGTTAACCAACGCCAGCGGGGTCGAAGCTGGCCTCACCTCTTCTCGACAATTCTGTTCCGGACATGTGTGGAATCCGTTCGAGATGAGTCGTGCATGAGGGTTTGTTCCCGAAGGCCGGACCAGTTCCGTCCCAAATCCTTCAGCATCCGCGATGCCGCCGCAATACCAACGCCAGCTCTGGACGATTAGCTCCGGCTGGACGCAGGCTGCACACTAGACGACCGATCGTCCGAAGACCGCAACGGCGAGAGCGAATCCGGGTGGCGGCACGCACACGACCCATGCTCTCGAAATTGCCAGACAATCTGGCAACACTATAGCTATCAGCCGTTCCCGCTTTCTTCGTTCGCCTATCATGCTCCCAGGCTCGTGTGCGACTACTACGACAGTTGCGGCCTACGGATGACAATATCTGCAATCATCAAACCCTTGTCCGAGTAACAGCACCCGCAAACCAACCCGCCAGAGACGCCGCGTCATAGGCAAGTCCGTGAGAAGTGAACCTGGAAGATGGGCCACCACCACCACCACCACCACCCTGACTAGGCAGGCTGGAGCTTCGAAAAAGCTCAAATTCTCCGACCTAGAACGCTCCCTTTGGTTGATGGAACCATTGCTCTTGTGTCTCGGACAGACGGAAACATGCCGCATTCGCTGAGCCTTTTGCCGATGGCCAGAAAGCGCGCTTGTCGTCTTTGGTGCTCCTGGCCGAGCGATGGCTGACGATTAGCTGGACCTACCCCGCCATGTGCCCCTCGCTGCAAGGCGTCGTCGACCTTCACAGACATCGGACGAGGTGGCGGAGGGGATCGCTAAGCATCCACCATTCAACGTACGCGATACCTCTAGTAGCTTCGGGAGCGCAAAATGGCCGCATCTGGGCCTGCCCGGCACCCTGGACGGCGGACGGGAATGCCCTCTTGAATCACGCCAGCTCACAGCTCACAGCGGAAAAGTCCACTAGCAGCAAATCGCTGTCTGCTTGGCCCCCACCAAACTTGAGGCTCATTCCTCCCTGAGTCCCTACCATGTACACAACCGCACAACCAGCATGCACACCACCGAGAACAAGGTGGCTGATGCGCGGCAATCGTCTCGCTGCAGCCATGTGGTGCTCAGTGCCTGGTGCAGCGAGTTGATTCAGTCAGGCGCCGGCCCATGCTGAAGCTGGTTTGTCGCCTGCCAAAGCTCGCGATCCTCTCAAAGACAGTCGACACTAGGGATCGACGCTGCTGGGAAGAAACGTCGCTCGCGCCATCCCGCCTGTGCCGCCCTGCGACATGGCTCACCGATGGTTCATCAAAATCAAAGACGTTGAATCGGTGTGCTAATTATTGGTCGCCCGCAGCGCGCAGAATATCACCACCCCTGCCTCGTCATCTCTCCCCCCCTCCATCTCAGCGGCACTATGTCTGTAATTCGGCATCGAATCGCTCCAACGTCCGTCTGACAAACGTGAGCAATCCCCCCGGCCCAAATCACTCCCGCCCTCGGTTCAAGCTGTCGCTGTTGCAATTTGGCACCTTGCCATGCCGCCGGCAAGTCCTTGGTACGACGCTCTTCTGGTACGAGGCTCTTCTGCGCACCATTCCTGTGGTTGCTGGCGGGGTAATGTGCCCAGCTCAGCCAGTACAAAACAGGTCAAGGTGGCGGGTAACGGGAGGGTTCTATGAATAGCCCACCGCATGATGATGTGCGACGGCTTGCATACGTGAGGGTGTTGTCCAATAACACTCACCGTCACCGCCGGAGATGCTCCGGCGTTCCCAGATGAGCGGATACTAATTATGTACTTGGTGATTTATCAATTGTGAACGTTGGCTTGGATGAAACGCAACCATGTGAGCGGGCGGCAGGCACAACAAGACAGGGGACCGCGGCTCTTCAGCTCACGGACTGACCGTTGGACGAAACGTTCCAACCACCCAGTCTCCTGAGTCCTCGCCCGCTCTTCCTCCATCTCGAGCCTGGAGGAAGTCCTCCGTCACAGCTTCAAGTTTGCGCTCACGTCATCAGAGTGGACGGAAGAAGCCTGCCGTCGTCACCCAGCCATCACCCAGATACCCGACGCGGTGGAAGCCTGTTGAGATTGAGGTTTTCCATGATCCCAGTAGATACTCCCCGAGTGACATGCTGACACGTGCACGGCAGTACCCTTTCTTTTGGCAAGTCTCTTGGAAAAATGCTTATTCGGTATCAGAGTTATTTCAAACATCATCACGGACAAAATGCCCCACGGAGCCGGAACCCAAGTTGCTTCGTTGATGACCACACACCAGGTGATTAGATTTTTTCTCGTTGGGCCGCAAAGCACAGGGTGGGACATGTCCATTCTGTCCACAAAAAAGACGATTAATCGCCACCTTGCTGTTGACTCGATGCCACTTATCAACCTGGTCGCCTTGAAACGGGCACTTCTCATACACAGGCAGACTCGGATTGCGCGTGGCGTTCCGGAGCCGGCTCCGAACTGGCTTTGCAACGCACCAATGATGGCGCATTAAAACGACGACGCCACGCTCACCCGACAAAGTCTGGTGGTTCGCGACTCGTCTATCAGGAGCAACAGCCACGACTTGTCCAATTCAAGGCACCACAGCTAATTCTGCGCAACGAGACGGCTCCCACCATTGCGACTCCATGTCCGAGTCTGTCGCAGCCAGCCAAGCGTCTCGATCCTTCAGTTGCCAGTCTGTTTGTGGCTCTCGCCTGTGGGTATCCATGACTCACTCCACTCGTTGATTCCGTTGATTCGGGCGGTTTGATCGAGCTATGACGTCTTTTCAAATCCAAAGCTCACGATTAATGGAAACGGCTGTTCATCATCGGGTTCGCTGGTGAAACTGTCGTCGCCAGGTGGAATTGCCACTGTTGTCCGGATGGTTCTCGAAGCTTCTGAATGGGAGATTGGGGCCCCCGCGAAGCTTGTCGTGTCAGAGATGAGTGGGTCTGAGTTTGCGTCAGACACAGCCAACAACACCGCCCCAACCCCCAGCAGCAGCAGCAGCAACCTGCCAACATCACCATGGTCCATTGGCTGCAATCGAAAAGGTCACGGTTACATGAGACGGTCGGAGAGCTTGTCTTGACGACTGCGACCATCTGTACGTATTCAGGGCCCTGGCTGGCTGGTCATCGCCAGGTCCGAGTTACGGTGTCACATCTGCCAGCGGTGTTGGCCTCTCAGGCTCTCAGCCGATGCCGATGTGCCTACCTGTACAGGTACAATGGCAGTATTGACTTCTGACTTGCATCTCGCAATGCAACAGCAGGTCTCATATCCATGTTTGTTTCTCTGACGGTGGCCGGACGATGCCTGCTGGCCGAGTCCCTTTCGGTTACATGCATGAACAGTACGATGATTGGATTGACTCGGAATAGTGGCCTCGAGGGCTGAGTAGGCCCGATGTACTGAGTCAGTCTAGTCCCACCGAGGCAAACAAAGCTTTGCAGTAACTACTGTGTATTGTGGTCACATGAGCATCAACCAGCCCTCGAGCCACCTCAACACCATCAGTCAACATCACGACGTGTCGCCTGTCAGTGGCCACGTCATACGATCCCGCACGGATAACACCTGTTCATTCATGAATGTTTTGAGCCCTACGTTTGATCCCGATTCTCCCCTCCCAACCGCGACGATTCCCCTCCTTTCGCGCACAATGGCGCTCTGGAGTCTGGACCAACGCCGCAGAACCTTCTCGCCCGTCTCATGGACCGTCTCCACATGGTCCTCACGCGCCACTCGTAACGTTGTCGTCGGCTGCTGCTCAAGCTCTCGAAACTGCTTCGCAGCGTTGCGCGCGGTAGCGGTAGCGGCAGCGCAGGCGTCAGCGGTGGCGTGGCCTGTGGCAAGCTCTCGTAGGGTCCCGTCCGGAAGAGGCAGGTTTCGCAGTGTCCCGGGTGCAGGTAGGTTGTGATGGAGGCTGTGAGGCCGGCGTGACAGACGTGGTGGGCTGGTGTCGAGGGACACGGTTGCCGGAGGGCGGAGGGGATGGATCTGCAGGTTGGGCACTGGAGGATATGGATTGTGCACATGTCTTGCTTTATTGCAGCGCCTGAAGCTTCCTGGGCTGTGTTTTGTTTTTGTGTCTGGTGTTACGTGAGGCTTGATTTGGAAGGTTTGTGAGAAGGTAGATGTAGTTCTTTCGAAGAAGCAGAGTGAATCATGCGAGTAGTTTTGGCGGTGAGTGAATCTTGACAAGTTGGGATTGACTGTCGCTGCTTGTTGCTGTTGCTGGCGAGTTTCGAAATGGGAGATGCAGAGCACGCTGCCTGTGTAAGTGAAGTGAAGCACGATGGACTCCCGGTGGTGAAGGAATGGTAGCTGGACGCCAGCAGACATGAGCTTCTGTAGGTGCCAGTTCTATTTCCGCTTGGTATTAGAAGTTCCAAGAAGAGTAATCACCACGTTCTGATGTCTTGATATATCATAACTCGTAGCGATGCACCGCGTATGTGAAGCTTTGCTTAGGTATACTCTGGCATTCTACATAATATTACTAACAATCTGTTTTGGCTATAGGTTGCAGGACTAAGTGGCTGCCTTTCGGCCGTTAGTGTAATGCCGCTTCTTTCAAGTTTCCAATCATGAACTATCGAATAGACTAGCGCGGACAATCAACACCACTAAACTTCTGGATTGTCAAAAAGAGGACGAAGATGGGCGGGTAAACAGACTAGCGTGGCGAGGCAATGGTTGGTGACAAGTCTGCAGAGCCACGAAGCCATACCGAGAGTTGAGAATCCGCAGGCATGTCGATGGACGGTTCAAACGGTTCAAGTATTTATTACCGCTGCTTTCGAGTTAAAAAATGCGCTTGGCCCAGAGTCACTTTTCTTTCATTTCGCCGCAAATTCATCGAGCCGTTCACGAGGGACGAAGCTCTCCAACTGGTCGCGCATTTGGCTCAGAAGAGACTGCTCAAACTCGAAACCCTGAGAAGGCGTATTGGCTTCAAGCCGCAAGAGCCGTTGCCACGGCAAGCGGACGTCACCTTCGTTGAGCGTGAGGCTGAATGTCGTCGTCCGTCATCTCCGATCTTTATGATCTTGGCAGTATTCATAGCCAACATCCACAAGGGCATTGGAGACGGGAAGCAGGGCGGTCGTGTCTTTCTTGCGTGCGTCAATCGATTTGGGACGTGGTCGATCTCACCGAGACCACTACCAGCAGAGCACAGTCTTTACTCGTATAGCTTGAGGAACTAAATTGGCGGTAAGAGCTGGCTAGGACTTTTATACAATAGTCGGCGTCTGGAATAGGAATGTCACGATGGCCGACGCAGTGATGCTATAACTTCCTCCGGGGTGAATGTGGGGGATCTGTAATTCTCATCTCTCCTTTTTCTGCGCCGACGGGAAGCATTGGCGAACAGAGGGGGCCGTTGGCACTCATCCCACCGGTTAACGCCTCATGACAGAACAGACGGTTGATGGCAGGCTCATGAGACTCAGATTGTTCCGTGCTGTATATATATATATATATATATATATATATATATGTATACATGCCTTTGGAACCAGCTTTGACACTGTACCAACAGAAGTTGTTCTCGGTTGATACCGCAGATTATGCAATACAATATTACTAATGCAAGCTTCACATACGAACAGGAGAGTACTTGGAATTCATCTACCTACGCTCAAACTAATCGATACTACTGCTCCATCATTTATGGCCCGTGTCTGGCCGTCACCCCAAGAGCTAGTTTGTCTCTTACTAGGAGCTATCCAGATATAGGCATAAGTCGACTTTGGTTCAAGAATGAGCTACTGAGTCAAGAAGTGCTGGGAAACAAGCAAGACAACTCGCTGGTTTCAAACCACGCCCGGTTCTTGCCCCATGCGTTGACGACGATATCTCGTCCCTGGCGGGCAAACTCCTCAACAGGTCCTTCGCGGCCAAAGGTGCAGAAACTCAAGATGTGCACACCGATTTGGACCGCAATTC
Source organism: Colletotrichum lindemuthianum (assembly GCA_001693025.2). Classification (NCBI taxonomy): domain Eukaryota; kingdom Fungi; phylum Ascomycota; class Sordariomycetes; order Glomerellales; family Glomerellaceae; genus Colletotrichum; species Colletotrichum lindemuthianum. Next base: position 55,828 of record MASP02000613.1, on the reverse strand, counting down.
GCCACCTGGTCTCTTCGGGCAGTGTAGCCAGGCCTTTGGCGTAACCCTCCATCATCCACAGTCCGCCTTCGATGCCATGGCACAGCCACAGAACGTACATTTCCCCCATCATGCCTCCGTGGTCCATGGCCGGGACACCCAGCTGTGCGTTTTCCCAGTCGACGACGTACAGAGGGGTGCGGCAACCGACTAAAAGTGGCTCTGCGTGGAGGAGGATGCTGTTTGTAGATATTAGTGCCTGTTCCGAGGGATCATCACGAGAAGACTTACTTTTGAGGGTAAAAGTCTCCATGGATGACCGTCAAATTCTTGGAGCTCCCTTCCAATTCCTCAAGTGCGCGTCTCTTCACCTGCACAAACACTTCTCTCGCATCTTGGAGCACCTCGGGAAATTGCTCAACTCGATCCAACAACCAATCGTAGTTGATCATGTGTTTCAGTTTCTGCATATCGTCGCTCCGGGTCACCGCAGACCAGAGGTTCGAGCCAGCAATCCTCCGTGAACCCTTTACAGCAGGTGTTGCAGCCACCGAGTGGAAGCGTGCAATGTATCCAGCCAAGGCCTTCCCCAGTCCACGGCACTGAGGTCGAAGCGAGGCCGTCTTCTGCAGCCTGAAGAGTTTGAGCGAGTAGGTCCTCAGGTCGAGCACGCGGGGGATGTATTCGTGTACTTGGGTTTTGGTATCGACGTCGTAGAAGAAGCATTTCGGTGTTTGGATGATGAATCCTGTGGTATTCGACGCGACCCACTGCTCTTGGAGGGATTCCAATTCCTGCATACACGCCACTTCGACGTCCTGGGGAAGAGCTCACATCAGCCTTACGCTTGCGGTGTTATTGTTAGCCCAGTCGACTTACACAGCGATCTGTCGTGATGCAATTCTGGGGATGCTTGGCCATGTAAGGCGCACCGCGTTTGACCAGCACATCTGTGATGGCACTGGCAGTGGCAGCATTGTCTTCGTCCCGGCGAAGTGCTTGCTCGAGGCGAACATGATAGGTGAAATTGGCTTGTCCGCCGGTGAGCGGCTCGATGGAAGCCGCGGCATAGACTGTGTTTTTGAGACATTGGAAGATGTCGATGCGATTTTGTTCCAGCAACTGATCCGGTACCAACGACGCCATTTTGGCCAACTAAAACTTGATTGGGGACGAGAGAAGGCTGCGAGCGATAGAGAGGGACAACTCGTCATGACAAAACAAAGATATCTGGCAATTTAGTACTAAACAATATCGCTGCCTGGGTTTAGAGTAGCGTCAGCTCTTCCACGCTCATCGCGGCTGCCTTGCGCGAGAACGCGTCTAAGTGGTGGGATGGTGGCGGCGGTTACGCGGCTGATGACCACCCACTTGCCTTTGGCGGCCCGCCATAAGCGCCAACGTCGACTACAATCAGGAATGAACAAGACGTCGACGAAGTGAGCAGACTGCTGCAGTATCGATACATGGCGGCCGGTGACGACGCCACAGCTTCCTCGAGTGGCAAGCCGTACTGGCTCGGCACTGTCGATATGCTCTGGGCTGTCGACGGCTGTCTTGATTAAGCAGCAGTGTTGAGTGGTCCAGAAAGCTTTTTCACAATTTTCATTGTGAATCTGGCCTTGTCATGTTTGTTTGTACCTACTTGAAGGAGTTTCTCCCGGCTGTCAGTCGATTCTCACGATCGAGAAATGAGGATGAGACTATTGCCGCGTTCAATGGCTGAATGCAATTTGCCGAGTATGGGGTGATCCATGACGAGACGCAGTCTTTGGAAATGGCATGGCGAACTCTGTTAAAGGGTGAGATGATGTACCAGACGATGGTTCACGTCGTGAGAAATCGTCGCAAGAATTACGCCGACCAACCTGATGCAACGTTACAAAAATACCACTCTCCGGACCAAACTCAGATACAGTGACGCACCAGATCCAATCTCAGCCAGCGAAAGCATATCTTCAAAAGGTCATGATTATCATTATGGAAAGAAAAGATTGTCCCAACAAGGCAGACAAACCACCCCAAAACGCCACTGACAGTAAACACAAGCCCAGCACCGCGGATAATCACAAATCACACATCCAAAAGAGGCAGCCTCGGGTTCTTGGCCCTGAACAGCATCGTGTTCCCAATGACCCACGTCTCGACCTCGTCAAACTCGCGCTCCAGGGCCTCGCGGACGTCCTCCTCGGTGTCGTCCCAGTTGTTGAAAACGCCCCACCACTTGTTGTACCAGCGCAGGTAGAAGCGCGTCAGCCAGGGCGTCGAGTCGCGGGGCCCCAGCACGGTGCAGCCGGCCAGCACGCCGCCGGGCGCGAGGAGGGACTTGTAGGCGGCGAAGGCGCGGAACTTTGCCCTGCCGCCGGGCATGCAGTGGAAGAGGTTGAACATGGAGATGGAGTCGAAGCGGGGGGCGGCGAGGAGCAGGGCGGGCGGGGGGTCGGTGACGTCGGCCTCGACGCAGCGGACGTCGGCGGCGGCGGCGACGGAGAGGACGCGGGCGCGGGTGGCGGCGAGGGGCGGCGCGGTGAGGTCGAGGAGGGTGAGGTGCTGGCGGGCGTCGGAGCGGAAGGGCCGGGCGAGGGCGGCGGCGGGGAAGAAGCCCGTGGCGACGCCGCAGTCGAGGTGGTTGCGGGAGAAGTTCTCGCTGAAGAAGGGCACGAGGACGTCGTTTGCGGGACAGCCCCACATGTACCTCATGTTGAAGCCGAGGACGTACTTGTCGTAGAAGAGGGTGAGGAAGGACGGCGAGTAGACGGTCTTGTAGTTTGTGCTTGGCTTCGCACCCGGGTCCGGCATCGTGGGCGGGTTGGGGGAGGTGTTGTGTGTGTGTGTGTGTGTGTGTGAAACGATGACGAAGAGATGGAGAGAGAGAACAGAGATGAAGAAAGGAGAACAGAGAATGAGAAAGAGAAGCAGATCAGGGTGAGAGACGCTGCGGATGGGACGTGGCGGGGATAGAGGTGGCAGCTGATGTTTGTCCGAGGAGTACAAAGCAGGGCCTGTTTGCGAGATGAGGGCAACTCTGCATCTTCTTCTCGGGATAGTAGACAGTTATCACCGCCATCATCACGACCAGGAGACAACATAAGACGAGGCACTGCTAACAAGTCTGCAGCAGATTTGTCTGTACTGTGTAAGTGGTTCTGGCACATGCATGGCGGTGGATCACGTACGGCATCGATTCCTCCTTGCGGCGCCTGCATATCTCCTCGTTGGCGCTACTGCGTAGAGTGGCCCGCCCGTCGAGGCAACGTTCTGTTTGGCATAGATGTTTGCCATCTCCATTCGTCCTTTGGACCTTTGGCCCATCTCTGCTCGTAGCTGTAGGCTGTACGTAGTACGCTGTTAAATGACTCAAGGGTCCATCCCGAGTGGCGCGTCGTTGCAGCAAATCAAACAGACGCCCTACGCCCTACGGAGATAAAGTCCGTTGTAACTTGTTGGCGCATGCATGTTGCCTGCATACTTACGACACAGCAGAGGCCGGCAAGGACCCTTGTTTGGCCAGTGGCAGATGCCCGAGTGCAAGAGTGTGGATTGCAGCTGTGAATGGCTTCAACCTGGGTGCCTCGGTACCGTAGGACACGAAGATTGCTGGTAACGCGTGGACAATTCACCGCTCATTATCCCAAGGCCCCCTTGACACCAAGACCCTTCGGCTGTGCTGTGCCGCATGCGCGGGCCAAATGCAAACAAAGTACTTGCGGTTTGACTGACTGTGTGTTTCTGATGATGATTCGCCTCGCAAGCGCCTAGGGGGGGTATTCTATCTAATGCCGTATCAAAAGCCCGAACATCGTGTTGTTCTCTGCCGCGGCCCTGCATGGCCACAGCCACAGCCACAGCCACGGCCACTGCCACTCTTTCGAGTTCTGCCTGCCTCCCTCCCAAACATGGTAAGAGTTTTATATACAGTGGCAAGCAGCGTCGGCCGTCTTTTTCTGCGTCTCCACAAGTTCACGTTCGTCTCATCTGTGTGTTTATTCAGCGTGTGTGCTCAGCGTGGTCGTGGACATGGATGCCTTTGCGCTCAAGGACCGCGAAGAACTCGCCAGCGAAGCAGACGACGACGTGCCGCTGCGTGGCTTGCGGCAGTATACGGTGAGTCTTGTTTCGTCCGTCAGCCAGCCTGCTTGGATCACGGTCGAGCTCTATCCCGTCTGCCAGACTTACAGAGTGATAAAGGAGTGGTAGTTGGGGTCCCCAATCTCCTTGCGGACGTCCTTTAGCAGGGCGAGAACCTGGGACTCGGTCCAGCCGAGACCGATGGTGAAGACGGGCACGCTCAGGGGCTCGATGATGGCGTTCCAGTTGGTCGTCATCATGGCGCCGAAGCGCTGCGACTTCTTGCCGGGGTAGCAGGCGTTGGTGATGGCGGCGTGCTTGGTCATCTTGACGCGCTCGAAGCCGGCCCTCTCGAGGGCGGGGAGGTAGTGGTGAGGGTAGCTCATGGAGCGGCCCATGTTCTGCAGGCCCTGGCGGAGGAGGGCGTTCCACCTCGCAAAGGCCGAGCCGTCGAGCGAGCGGTCGGGCGAGTGCAGCTGCGAGACCCATTCGCAGATTTCCACCCACCCGCCCGGGTTGAGGTGGTCGTAGATGGACTGGACGAGCTGCTCCTTGTCCGAGACGTCGCCGAGCATGCGCACGTGGATGTAGTCGAAGTGCCGGTTGTGGAGGGGCTTCCACGGCGCCGTCACGTCCATGACGCGGAAGCTGCAGTTGGACGTCGAGTAGGGCGCGCGGACTTTTTCAATGTCGACGCCCACGACGGCGCACGTCGGGTTCTTTTTGGCTGTTGGCGGTTTGGCCGAGTTAGTCTGTGGATCGTGAGTGATGGCCTGCAGGGTGAATCGACGAGGAACGACGAGAGGACCGACGAGGGGAACTTGCCGTATTCCTAATCACAGAGTCAGCCATGGGGTCGTCCTCTGTCATGGGGTTATGCTGCAGGAAGACGAGGGGCAAGACAGGATCATGGTCATGATGGTGAGAACGTCATGAGATGAGAGGAGCCGGAAAAGGATTTGACGCACTAATGCCCACAACCCCGGCCCCGTGCCGACATCAAGCGCTGCCCTTGCTTTGACGACCGGGGCCAAGTGGAGTCTACCATCGAAGAGCTCGGCAATGATTTGGTGTTGAAGGACTGCGGTGTGTGCCAGTTAGTACATCACGACAAAGGTGTTTGCTTCGCATGAGCCAGCCGATGGCAGCGGCAAGCAGCGGTCGGTTCACTTCAGCAAGGGAATGAGATGGGCCGAGTCCTCACCATTTCTGTCTTGTTCTTCCTGGGAGACGCGTCAGCGGTAGAATGACAAGCGAAGCCCGGGATGTCTCGTCGGACGAACCTTTGTGTTTGGTACGAAACCGAAGCGTTTGCCCGTCTTGGCGAACCTGGCAAAGATGGACTGGAAGATGGACTTGCCGTCTTTCGAGCGTGATCTGCCTGTGGCTCTGTTGTTGGTTGGTGCTGTCGTCAGTACCCAGGCCACGAACGAATGTGAGTTGTGATGTGGGAGTGGTGGTCAGGGGCGAGCAAGGTGGGTGAGCCAAGCATCAGGCCGGCGAGAGAGACAGAGACTGACCGTGACGGAGCACGAGATACCGGACTCGGCACCGAGTTGTCAGACAGGTCTTCGTCCGAGTCGGAGGCTCCCGCCCATAGCTGGCGGTTCACCTCATCAGATGTTGGACTGGGGTGATCTTCCGGGTAATCCTGTTGGTTTTGCCAAACTGCGTCAACCCTGTTCCAACGGCATGTCGTACAAAACAATGACAGGTAAGACATGGGGGCACGTACGTTTGCCTGCCCAGACTGCCTCGTCGACGGCGGCGTACGCGGGCGGGAGCTGTCGATGGACGGGGTGTAGCGGGGCGGCTGTTCGGAGGACAACGACATGACGGAAGAAGTGGCGGTGAGAAGGGTCGACGTGGACGTGGACGTGGCCGAGATGCTGTTGGCGGCCGTCGAGGGACGCGGCCGGCGTCCGACGGGCGAGCCGGGAGACGACGCCGAGGCAGAGCCACCACTATAACCACCACCACCACCAATACCACCACGGCTTCTGCGAAGGCGTTGTTGGATGCCAGTTTCCATCAACCAGCGTTGCGGGCCCGTGAGCGAGAAGGGGGCAAAGTCAGAGTGCGCAATAGAGAGGAGGGGAAAGGCCGGAAACGAAGGGGGGGTGGGTGGCTTGCAAGAGACGACTGGAGGAGCAAAAGGGAGTGGGAGGGGGAGACGGGAGGAGGGGCTCGCGATGGATCGTGGACTGTGGTTTATTCGGAAGTAGAGCCGACGATGTTTCCCTTTTTTTTTTTGTTTCTCTCCCGGACGCACCAAGGTAAGGTTGCAAACACGAGGCAAGCAAGACGTCTTCAGAGATGATTTGTTTCGCAAGAAAAGGTCCTTGGTAAATAAACGATGAGCGTAAAAAGTATCCGTAGAAAGGTGCGGGTTTTGAGACAAGGTCTTCCCATGAACGAAACGGGTTCGTCCTGTTCTTTTCTTCTTGACAGTCTCTGGGGAAAGGGGGCTTAGGGCATTGGGCAGCAGTTTAATTTTTCTAGTGTACGATTATGGATAAGACCGTCTGGAGCAGTCTGGATATCCCTGTCTGTTCTTTTATCTTATCCTTTTCCTCTGTTGTGTCATCCCTGGAGCCAGTGCCGGTTGGAAGGGGAGACCTGGTCCATTGACGAACTGGTTCTGGTGGAGTTGGCTGAGAGTCTGTGGGTTCTTCTGTTCTGTCGTTGGCAGCTCCACGAGGAGAGAGGCATGTTGGAATGTCGGTAATGTGCTGGTTGACTAACTACGTAATTATAGACGAGGAGGATGGACATGGACATGCCCGGAGTACTGTGAGACTCATGCTGACGTTTAACATGTTGCGGCTGTTGATGGAAGCAAACACACTAAATCTGATGCAACGAAACTTGCCGGATCGTGGGGGCCATCACAAGGGAGAAGATGGAGCAGAGGCAGGAATGCTACGTCCTGTGTCCCTGTCCTAGAGATGCTACTCTGTCCAGATCCTATAGATCCTATGTTACACGCATCTGTATACTCACTACGTCTGGTGCATAACCCGCGAGTCCTACAGATGCGTTCAAAGACGCGCGAGACACGGTACAAGGCCAGATGAGACACGCCATTTGGCTAGTCATGTCATTACATCCGGTACGGAGCTCTTCACGTCAACCCATGCCTTGACAGTCCAACCGACCTCGAACAAAGGCCAGAAGCGAGACCGGGGAGTTTGAGCGAGATGGCTGGCGGATCACAGCCGAGATGATGGGGCCTGGCAAGCTTCGCATTCCGATGATTGGACACGACTCGATGGATGACCCTGGCTCTGGCTGGCTTGGTGTCCTGTTGGCATCGCCTTTCGGCTCCCCGGATCCCGATTCCGTTTTCCGTCGATAAATCTACCACGTACACAGTACGTAGTAGTGAAACATCTCTGCGAAAAGGGGAAACTACCCGTAGCTGGGTAGTATTGGGTAATATTGGGTAGTATTGTACGGATACCTACCGTACGGAGTAGTTCTTCACGTGGTGGTGAAGAACTGCAGCACGACGAATCCAGACGGACTTGATCTCGTCGTCTCTCCTCCACCTACCATGCAACCAAACCCATACGCAGGGCCACTTGTGCGAGTATGCAGCGTGCTAATAGTACAAGCCCATGACGAATGTCGTACACACAGCAGAGTATGGGGAGTGGGACGGCGGAACCAAAGAGACAACTGTTTCTTTTCACCCGTGGGCAGAAAAAATCAAATTCACAGAAACCTCACCCTCATATCCCCATCGCCAGCCCACTACGCCCTGGCTCTCTCATGCGTGAATCAGCCCAGAGCGGCATGGAGGCGGGTCCTTTTCTAATGGAAACGGGCAGTGATATCCTGTTCGGCTCGCGTTGTCCACACAGTCACAGTGTTGTTCCAGTCACAAGTGCGTGAATTATGTATGCCCTCTTATAGTCGGTGATGTGCAAACCCAGCATACGCATGCAGACGATCCGTACAATAGTAAGCATATCCGCACTGCGTATGATATATGCGGTCGCCTGTACGCATACAGCTACGGTCCACTCAAGGTAGTACGACTGCGTCCAGCAAGCCAGTGTCGTGTCTCTAGAGGCATGGATGTCTGCTCTGCCAGGGTCACGATCCTACCCAGCATCTCGGGTGGCCCGCACTGTTATTATGCCGGCCGGTAGTGGTCGTCACTTGGCTCAGCTGGTTTGCTGGCTTGCTTGCTTGCATCGTCACCCCCTTGCGTCGGCAAGTCTCCTTGAGCGGGCTCTACTGCGTAGTGCAAATTGCAAGGGAGCCATAGCAAGGGCCCCCGGGGTCCTCCATCGCGCGTCGTGTGGTTACTGTTTTTTTTTTCTGCTTTTTCTGCTCTTCGAGAGGAGAACCATGTTCGATCGTGTCGTCATCAAGAAGCACAGAACCGTCGTGCGCTTCATGATTCGCCGATGAAGGCTGCGCGCGAGAGAGCGCCCAACGGAGACGGAGGAGCCTCCGGGTTCTGGCTGAGATGGGCAGCATCAAGTGGGAACTCTGGCGATGCTGCTGGACGTGTTTGCCGGCTTCGTATCAGCCAAAGACTGGCGGCAAAGACCTTTATCCCTCAAGGGGGCAAAGACCTCAGAGAGGCCAGAACTAACCGTGTTATCTGCACGTTGCGGTTTTGCAAACTCGACGAGGACCTCATCCCGGGCCAGCAATCAAGTAGCGGATTGAGACTGCTGCTGGGATCATCGCAGCACAATGCGTTGGCCTCTTTTGCAAGGGGGCAAGCGTTTCCGCACAGCCAAACCGTCTTCCCGCCAGGCTGGACGCTACTCATCTTCGCAGTATCTGTAGAAGAGTAGAAGATGATGAGCATCCGCCAACTCTTGTATGAACTGGAGCCCTGATCCAGGTTTAAATCAGGTTGCGTCTTGAGGATCCCGACTCTCTTTGCCAGTAATTAATCTCTAACCGCGTCCTCCCTCCCTCCCTCCCCCCGAGATCCTCCCCATCATCGCTCACCGCAACTCACCGCAAGGGGCTGGGCAGCAAAAGTCCGAGTACCCTCAACACGACACCAGACTTACGTAGGCACTTTCGTACGACTGACATCATGGGCGAGCCGATTGCCATTATCGGGCTCGACGCCAGGTTCCCCGGTGATGGTGATACCCCTGAGAGCTTCTTCGAGTCTCTGCTGGCCGGGAGATCTGCGCGGACCGAGGTCCCGCGGGACAGATACAATGCCGATGCCTTTTGGCACCCGGACGCGGAGAGGAGCGGCTCGGTACGTGGTTGAAAAAGCTCCATTCTACGGGATCTGGATCTGGATCTGGACCTGGACCTGGACCTGGACCTGGACCTGGAGGCGAGAGTCTAACCGGATGGACGTGGACAGACACGAGTGCGCCACGGCCACTTTCTCAAGGGCAGCATCAAGGCCTTTGACGCACCCTTCTTCTCCATCACGCCCACGGAAGCCAAGAGCATCGATCCGCAGCAGCGAGGAATGCTGGAGTGCGTGTACAAGGCGATTGAGAATGGTGAGGAGACTGCCCGAGTCGTGTCAGCATGCGTGCGAGTTTGACGAGACCGAAGCTGACGTCTAACCACCTCTTCCTCCTCCTCCAGCTGGCATCCCACTCGAGACCGTGGCAGGGTCGCAAACGGGCGTCTACGTCGGCTGCTTCACTGCCGACTACAACGACCACATTGCAAAGGACCTCGGCATCCCCAACAAGTACTCGGCCCTGGGGACGGTGGCGAGCATGCTCAGCAACAGGGTCTCGTGGTTCTTTGACCTGCGCGGACCCAGCGTCACCATCGACACGGCCTGTTCGAGCAGTCTGGTGGCGGTCCACGAGGCCTGTATGAGTCTCAAGCTGCGCGAAGTATCCATGGTCAGTCTAGTCTAGTTTCTGCTCCCACATCTCGTCAAACCCAGTCATCCCAGGCCAACCCCCGGTCACGACCTCGGACCCGGACCCGTCCGTCGCCTCGGCTCGCTTGCTGGGGGTCGTCTCACCGGTCCAGCATCCGCATAGTACTTCCTTTCGAAGCCCCATGTAACTGACGAATGTCCACAGGCCGTCGTCGGCGGATGCAACCTCATCCTCACCCCGGACATGACACTCAAGCTCGACGCGGCCGGCGTGCTCGGCCCGGACGGCAGGTCGCACAGCTTCGACCACCGGGCCAACGGGTACGCGCGCGGCGAGGGTTTCGGCGCCGTCGTGCTGAAGCGCGTGTCCGACGCCCTCCGCGACGGCGACGTCATCCGCGCCGTGATCCGCAACTCGTCCACGAACCAGGACGGCCGGTCGCCCGGCATCACGCAGCCGACGAAACGGGGCCAGGTCGCCCTCATCCGGACCGTGTACGACCGCGCGGACCTCGACCCGGCGGTGACGCGCTTCGTCGAGGCCCACGGCACGGGGACGCCCGTCGGCGACCCCATTGAGGCGGGCGCCCTGGCCGAGGTGTTTGCGCCGCACCGCTCGGCTGGGGAGCCGCTCTTCGTGGGCGCGGTGAAGAGTAACGTGGGACACTTGGAGGGTGCTGCGGGAGTGGCTGCCGTCATCAAGGGCGTGCTGACGCTGGAGAGCGGTGTGATTCCTGGGAATATATGGCACGAGAAGCGCAACCCGAATATCTTGGACGAGTGGAACTTGGCCTTCCCGACGCGGCCGACGGCGTGGCCGCAGACGGGGTTGCGCCGCATGTCTGTCAACTCGTTTGGAGTGGGTGGCAGCAACGCCCACGTGGTCATGGATGATGCTCTTCACTTCCTGAAGAGCCATCGTCTTGTTGGGAACCACCGCACTGAGGCGAAGCCCGACCTGTCCAAGTGGCCGGTCCCAGTGTCGTTGGCCAACGGTGGTGACGGTGTCGACGTCGTCAACGGCGTCAACGGCGTCATCGGCGTCAATGGCGTCAACGGCGTCAACGGCACTCGTAAGTCCCTCTGGAGAGATTTTTGGAAATGGTCACATGACTAACAGGACCAGATGTCAACGGCAACCGTCCAGCTCGTGCCGACAGCGGTGTGAACATATGGGAGACTTTGCCTCCTCGACCAGCGAGCATCCACCGCGGCTGTTTGTCCTCTCGGCCAACGACCAGGGTGCTCTATCGCGCGTGAGAGAATCGTACAGGAGATATCTCGAGTCGGAGCCAGTCCGCAACCTGAAAGACTCGGAACAACAGACTCTGCTGAGAGACCTCGGCTTCACATTGGCAGCCAGGAGGACACACCACTCGTGGCGAACCTTTAGCATCGGAAACTCCCTCGGAACCCTCCACAAGGCCCTCGAGACGACTCCCACGCCAACCAAGGCCAAGACAAAGCCCAGGCTGGCTTTCGTCTTCACCGGCCAGGGCGCGCAGTGGGCAGCCATGGGGATGGACCTCATGGCCTACCGCGCGTTCCAGGAGAGCCTGCTCGCGGCGGACAGATATCTCAACGACATCGGTTGCAGGTGGTCCCTGACGTGTAAGCCATAATCCATCCAGAGCTCCAAGGTCTACGTTTCCAGTGCTAACTATCCCATGACAGTCGAGCTCTCCCGACCAAAATCCTCGTCTCGCATCGACGACGCCGAGTTCAGCCAGCCCATCTGCACCGCCGTCCAGGTCGCCCTCGTCGACCTGCTGTCGTCCTGGAACGTCTTCCCCCACGCCGTCACCGGACACTCCTCGGGCGAGGTGGCCGCCGCCTACGCCGCCGGCGCCATCTCCCGCGAGGCCGCGTGGAAGATCGCCTACCACCGCGGCCGACTCAGCGCGGACCTCTTGCGGTCCGCATCACGACCGCGGACGGGCATGGCGGCCGTCGGGTTGGACAGGAGCAGCACCGAAGCCAGCATCGAGCGCGTGAACCAACTGATGGTCAGTGGCAAAGGCACCCTCCAGATCGCCTGCATGAACAGCGCGGACAGCCACACCGTCAGCGGCGACGCCGACAAGCTCGACCGGCTCGTGGAGATGCTCGGCGCGGAAGGGGTGTTTGCCAGGAAGCTCAACGTGGAGATTGCGTACCACTCCGAGTACATGAAGCCCATGGCCGACGAGTACCTCCGCGCCATGGGCGAGCTGACCGAGGGCGCTCGCAAGGGCCCCTTCGAGGCGAGCTTCTACTCGTCGACGATGGGGTCCGCGGTCGAGCTCTCGCGGCTGCGGCAGCCGAGCTACTGGGTGGCCAACCTGGTCTCGCCCGTGAGGTTCGCCGAGTCCGTGTCCGAGCTGCTCGGGGGTGTTTCTCTGCCCAGGACGAACGGGCACGTAGGTGACGATGATGTTGCCGCGAGAGACCCCATCACCGACTTGCTGGAGATTGGCCCTCACAGCGCGTTGAAGGGACCTCTTCTCAGCATTATCAAGCAAGTTCGCGGCAGCGCCAGCGTCGACTACCACTCCATGCTCAAGCGCACGAGGTCGGCCGTCGAAACCTCTCTCGAGGCCGCGGGCGCCCTCTTCTGCCGCGGCCACGACGTCAACCTCGCCCGCGTCAACGAGGCCGACGAGCCCCACGGACCCAGACCGCTGATGCTCACGAACCTGCCGTCGTACCCCTTTGACCGCTCCAAGGAGTACTGGGTCGAGAGCACGCTGAGCGACGACCATCGGCTGCGACGCGCGGGCCGCCACGAGCTCCTCGGCGCGCCTGTGCCGGGTCTCGACGCCGGCGGCGGCAACGCGGCGTGGAGGAACTACATCCGGCTCGCGGAGAACCCCTGGATCGAGGACCACAAGGTCGCCGGCCACGTGCTGTACCCTGCGGCGGGCATGCTGGTCATGGCCGTGGAGGCTGGCCGCCAGGTGGCCGACGAGAGCAGGGGCAGAGGCAGAGGCGGAGGCGGAGGCTTGAAGGGGTTCAGGTTCCGCGATGTTTCGTTCAAGCTGGCGTTGCGTGTGCCTTACGATAGCCGCGGTGTCGAGTCGCAGTTCTTCCTGAGGCCTCATCGCGAGTCGAGTCTCGAGGCCAAGCCGACCTGGTCAGAGTTTCAGCTCTGGACTCGGCAGGATGGGGACTGGAGAGAGCACTGCCACGGTTTTGTGCAGACCGAGTACGAGGAGGAGGAGGAGGAGGAGGAGGACTGGGCGGTCAGCAATGGCCTGTCACATGTCGTCGACGATGACTTCACAGAGGTGGCCGTCGACCAGCTCTACCGCAACTTCCAGGACGCTGGGCTCGACTTTGGCTCTTCGTTCCAAACCCTCAGCAAGGTCCGTCTGGGCCGGAACCTCGAGGTCGTCGCTACTGTCGAGTCACCCTGCGAGAGCATCAAGAAGTCCATGCCGCACGAGTACCTCCAGCCTCACCTGGTACACCCCGCCACGCTGGATGCCGTCGTCCACGCCAACCTGGCCTCTCTCGTCTCGAGCACGAAGCACCCCAAGTCGACCAGAGTGCCCACCTACCTGGCCGAGGGCTGGATCTCGGCACGCTCCGATACTCCTCACGACTCCTACGAGGTCTCTACCGAAGCACGCGTCCGCAACGACGAGGTCCTGGCCGAAGCCACGGCCACCCATCCGACCCAAGGCCGGCCCATGGTCCACATGTCCGGCCTCGTCTTCCGCTCTCTCCACGGCGAAGAGACCTCTGCTGAGACCACCACCACCAGGCCAAACGCAGCTTCGCACCCGGCGGCAGCCTTCAACATCGTATGGAAACCAGACCCCAGCTTCCTCTCCGCGGAGCAAGCCTCACGCGTCTTCGGCCTCCCCATGCGCGACGAAGACGACCCGTCTCGCTGGATGCGCGACTGCGAGTCCCTCTGCCTGGCCTACATCCTCCGCTGCGTCAACACCCTCTCGCAACCGGCCGTCGGCAACATGACGTGGTACCACCAGCGCTACGTCGCCTGGTTCCAACACGTCGCCCGTCGTCAGATCCCACAAACCCCCTCCTCTTCCTCCTCCTCCTCCTCCTCCGTCAGCAGCAGCGCCGACGACGAAGACGCACACATCGCCGCCCTCGAAGCGCGCGTGAGCGCAAGCGGCGCTTCCGAGGGCAAACTCATCACCGCCGTCGGCCGCGCGCTACCCCAGATCCTCAGCGGCGACCGCGACCCCCTCGACGTCATCTTCGGCAACGGGCTCGCGGAAACCGTGTACCGCGACGGCCTCGGCTCGCGGCGCTGCTACGCGCAACTGTGCGCCTACGTCGACGCCCTCGCGCACAAGAACCCCGACCTGGAGGTCCTGGAAATCGGCGCCGGGACGGGCGGCGCGACACGGCCTGTTATCGAGACGCTGACGAGCCGCGGGCAGAGGAGGTACGGCCGCTACGACTTCACCGACATCTCGCCCTCCTTCTTCGAAAGGGCGAGGGCGCACTTCGAGAGCGAGGGCGCGCACATGACCTTCCGCGTGCTGGACGTCGAAAGGGACCCCCTCGCGCAGGGTTTCGAAGCCGGGCGGTACGACGTCGTCGTCGCGGCTAACGTGCTCCACGCGACGAGGAGGATCGGCCATACGCTCCGCAACGCGCGGAAGTTGCCGAGGCCCGGCGGGAGGCTGCTGCTGTTCGAGATCACGAGCGCGGACGTGCTGCTGGGCAGCTTCTGCTTCGGCACGCTGCATGGCTGGTGGCTGGCCGAGGACGAGGACCGCGGTTGGGGGCCGCTGATGTCGGCGGCGGGGTGGGATCGTCACCTGCGCCTGGCTGGGTACGATGGGGGTGTGGAAGCTGTGTTTGATGACTTTGCGGGCTCGCCGTACCGTATGAGTTCGGTTCTCGTGGCGAGTGTTCCTGGAGCGATCGAGGAGGAGGAGGAGAAGAAGGGGGTGGTTGGTGCTCCAGAGTATATACTGGTTGGCGACAGTTCTGCTCAGAAACGAGTTGCAGAGGGTATCGTGAAGAGGTTCGTCGCAGGCGAGACGAGGGTGGTGTCGTCTGTGGTCGGCGAGCATCTGGCGGGCAAGACGTGCGTGGTCTTGGTCGAGCTGGACGATCCTCTGCTGCGGCACATGAGCGAGCACGACTTTGAGAATGTCAAGCATCTCGTCGGTTCCAGCAAGACGGTTCTCTGGGTCACGCGCGGCGGCGAGGAGGACGCTCCCCATCCCGACCTCGAGCTCGTCACCGGTCTGGCGAGGGTCGTCAGGTCGGAGAGGCCCGATGCCAGGTTCCTCACCGTCTCCTTTGACAAGTCTGCAACCGAGGACGACGTGGCCGACAAGTGTCTGCAGCTTCTCCTCCGCGCGGCGCGAGGTGGGCAGGAGAACGCCTTCAGAGTTGTCGACAACGTCGTCCACGTCTCACGTCTCGTCCAGGCCGAGTACATGACGGAGCACATTCGCTCCCAGACTGGTGCTCCGAGCGTGGTCGACACGATTCTGGGAACCCAAGCTGGCGGTTGTCTCAGTCTGCGGGCTGGGAAGGTTGGCCAGATTGACTCGCTGAGGTTCGAGGACGATGAGCTCTTTGCAACCCCCCTGGGCGAGCACGAGGTCGAGATCGAGACGATGGCCTGCGGACTCACCGCGGAAGATCTGGCTTCAGTTCTGGGCAGGTCAGACGAGGCGCAGCTGGGTCACGAAGCCGCCGGTATCGTCACCAGAGCTGGGTCCGCGGCCAAGTTCAAAGTCGGAGACCGCGTCTTTGGGCCATCGACGTCGGGTTCCGTCAAGACTCGCGTCAGAACGACCGATGGCCTGCTCGCCAAGCTTCCCGAGGACATCTCCTGGACCGAGGCCGCATCTCTTCCTGTGGCATACACCACCGCGTACGCCATCCTCCACGATACCGGCACCATCCGCCAGCAAGACTCTATTCTAGTCCACGACGGCGCTTCAACTCTCGGCGCGGCCTCCATCACACTTGCCAAGCTCCACGCGGCCGACGTCTTTGCAACGGTCAAGAGCGCCAGAGAGCGAGAGCTTCTGGTGTCGAGCCACGGCCTCGCACGGGATCGCGTCTTTGGGATCCACGACCGAACGCTCAAGAAGACCATCTCAACGCTGACCAAGGGCCGCGGAGTAGACATACTCATCAACACCGCCGACCCCGAGTCCGTCCAGAGCATGGCAGACATCGTCGCGCCCTTTGGACGCATCGTCCACATTGGCGACGAAGACGCCAGTCCCGGCGGCGGCGGCGTCGTGCGCTTGTCGCCCAAGGGCCGCAACCTCCGCGTCGAATCCTTCCATCTCGCGTCCTGCGCGGCGTACGACCTCGCGCGCACAGAGGTCGTGTTCCAGCGCGCCGCCGAGCTCGTCCTGGCCAGCCGGGAGGCGACGAGGCTGCCCTCGAGTTCGACCGCCGTCTTCGGCTTCTCGCAGGTTGCCGAGGCCTTCCGCGCGCTGCAGGCGGGAGGACGGCAAAAGGTCAAGGTGATACTGGCGCCGAGGGCTGATGAGCTGGTTCCCGTGCTGTCGAGCCGCAAACCCGTCAGCTGGTTTGACCCGGCGGCGTCGTATGTTGTTGCAGGCGGGCTCGGCGGTCTGGGTCGGTCCGTGGCGCGGTGGATGGCGTCGAGGGGGGCCAGAAACCTCATTCTGCTCTCGAGGAGGGGCGCGGTTGGTGAAGATGCCAGGGAGCTGGTTCGCGAGCTGCAGAGTATCTGTGATAACGTCGTTACACCCGCCTGCGATGTGGCAGATGCCGCGGCCTTGCAAAAGTGTATCACTGAGCTATCGTCGTCTCTTCCTCCCATCAGGGGATGTATCCAGGGCGCCATGGTTCTCAAGGTAAGCCGCTTCCCTCTCTCTCTCTCTCTCTGTATATATATATATATATCCCTCCTCCTTCATATAACGTTCCTCTCGCTGACCGACAAACCAGGACAACCTCCTCCGCAACATGTCCCTGGAGGACTGGGAGGCCGCCGTGCGCCCCAAGGTCGACGCGTCGTGGAACCTCTACAACACGCTCCGCGCCACCTCGGACCTGTTCGTCTTCCTCTCGTCCACGACCGGCATCACCGGCAGCCCGGGGCAGGCCAACTACGCCGCGGGGGGCAGCTTCCAGGACGCCCTGGCGCGCCACCTCGCCGCGCGGGGCGTCAACGCCGTGTCCGTCGACCTGCCCATCGTCGAGACCGTCGGCTACGTCGCCGAGAAGCCCGAGCTCTGGGCCTACCTGCGCTCCACGGGGTGGACGCACCTGAACCGCGACGAGCTCTTTGCCGTGCTGGACTACCACTGCCGACCTGCTTTTGACTCTCAGCAGCAGCAGCAGCAGCAGTTGCAGAGATCGCAAGTCATCCCGCGCCTATGGCTGCCCCAGGAAACAGCCGCCGAGGGCTACCCGGTGCAGACCTGGGGCTCCGATCCCCTCTTCAGCCACCTCCGACTCGGCGCCGGCAACGACAGCAGCACAGGCGGCGCAGACACATCGCACACGTCGCAGCAGCGCGCCGTCAACCACAAGGCGCTGCTCGCGGGCGCGGCCAGCTGGGAGGAGGCCGGCGGCGTCGTGCTGGACGCGCTGCTGCTCAAGGTCGCGCGCTTGCTGGGCGTCGAGGCGGCCAACCTCGACACGGCGAGGCCGCTGCACGCGTACGGCATCGACTCCCTCGTGGCCGTCGAGCTGCGCGCGTGGCTGGCCAAGGAGCTCGGGGCCGAGGTTTCCGTGTTTGACGTCATGAACGACTCGAGCCTCGCGCGGTTGGCCGACACGGCGACCAAGAGGAGCAGTCTGAGGAGGAAGTTTGAGGAAATCTAGTGGTGGAGACGACGTCGGTGGTTGATGCTGGGCGATGGGGATAGGTTTGACGGGCGTCATGTCATGGATCAGGCGCATCATGATTGATTCTGTATATATTTTGATTTGAGATATTAGTTTGAGGGGACTTGCCGTAGAGGGGACTAGACTATGAGCATTGGATGTGCCTTTGATCATGAGTGTCTATAGAACTACTATCAAACTGGCGTTCATGATTATTTCATATATATTTTGTTTGAGGTACTAGTTGGATGGGACTCGGCATGGAGAGGACCATGAGTACTGAAAGTGCATTTATTTATGAGTCTCTATAAAGCTACTATCAAACGGGCGATTTAATTCCTTCTTTCAGTACCTTGTGCTGCGTTCAAGGAGTGAGACACGGCGATAAGGGCTGAACGTACCCAGGCGTGGTGACGATCAGGGTCATCGAAACTTGCACTCGGGGCCACAAAGATGTACACAGTCTTGACAGTCCGCCAGGGCCAACGCTTTGCGGAATGGAATCCATCCGAGGTGGCTATGGGCTTTCATCGGGGCCGGAGGCCAAGGATGAGCGCGCTGTCAGCCAGGATACGGACCGAGCGCGCCTCGGATCGGAGATCTTCCGAGTGACGCGGAGTCTTTTGATCCACGAGGCAGCGTTGGCCGGAAAAGGGCTGCTGGAGGGTGTGGATGGGTGGAGGAGATTATACGACGTGTCACTTCATACGAGCAGTGAGGCGAGCTCCTTTCACCAACCCAACCCGTCAGGAGGAGTTCCGTTGTCGGCGGAAGCGTTGAGCCAGCGTGGCGGACGAGTCCACCGTCGAGGCAAATATTCTCTGTTGGGTGCCAATTCGAACTGACAAATGACAAGCCCAGTCTGTCCACAAGACGGCTGGGCACGACTGGGATTAGTCGCCACTGATCGTCGGGCGAGGGTGACACGAGAAGGAAGAGACTGGTAAGGGTCATCGGATAAGCTCTCGACAACCCCTATTTTATGCTGGGTTCGCGAGAAGCTCCAAGTTCTGTGTACTCTGTATACTCGGCCGAGTTGTGAGCGGTGCAGAATCTGCCTACTATCAACGATTAATTACTCCGTACGTAAAGGTATTCATCCACAAAGTCGACGACAAGTACGACAAGCACACCGCACTACACCACAGTACTCCGTACGTGTTAAAAGCCAGCACAAGATGGACTCCGCCCGTATACAGGTAGGATAAAAATAGTATCCTCTGCAAAAGGGAAAAGTGCGAGTCGACTCCATACTGGGAAAAACACGCCTTGCCACAGCACAGGCACAGGCCGGGGATTTTGGGGATCCCCCTGTGACAGCTTTGCGGTGCCAATATCCTGGTTGGGGAGAGCGAGCGAGCGAGGGTCTGACTCTGGAGAGGCCGAATGACGAGGGGAGGAGGGCAGGCCGACCCCGTTGGCATTACCACACGAGATCGACCAAGGTGGAAATGCGTCCGTCCTTGACCGGGGGGGGTGCGGCTCGCTCTTCGTGCTTGATGTCAGGTACCGCTGCAACCTCGATATTAGCCGAAGCCTGGAGAGGACAGACGGCCGGTTCAGATTATGCGTTGGGTAATTAGTGAAGCGCGAAACGACGCTGTCATGATTGGCTCTTCTTTCTTGGGTCCTGCGCGCCGAGAAGCCGTGAATGAGCCTGGTAAGTCTGTATACTATGTAAGCCTTGATCATGTCTTGCAAGCAACACGATGTCAATCTTTTACAACAATCAAGCCTCCTCACACAGCCTCTTTACTACCTACGGAGACACATCACTTGAGGATCGCTTCGGCAACACCGGGCAACAGATGCTTCATTACGAGCTTCGGTGGAGGCTCGCGCGTCTTCCCTCGCCCGCCTCGCAGCAGGGAACCGTCGACGTCACAGGGCGCCGAATCAGACAATCAGACGACCAGTCGAGCGGTTCATGCTTAACAGCAATCTAAAATTTGACTGGAAAGGGTGTGCTGGGAGATGGTGTCTTCCATACGAGATGGGGCGGTGGGGTGCGTCGTCCAGGGGTTGCCGACATCAGCCCTGACTCGTGAAAGCGTCGACCAGGGTCTCGCGTGAAATTGGCCTTGTTTATAAAGCTTCCATGGCAGAAGGCTTATTTGACTCGTCTGGCTTTCCATCAACTCCTTTTATTTACCGGTTGTTCAGACGTTCGTTCTAGTCACTCGCTCAAGACTCTTAGACATATTCTAATACCAAAACAAAAACCAAAAAAAAAAACACCAACTCCACCGTCACTTAATTTCTCACCACCACCACCACCACCATCACCACCGACATCATGTACTCCAAGACCGCCGTCGCCCTCACCAGCCTCCTGGCTGTCGCCCAGGCCATCAAGGTCACCAGCCCCTCCAAGGACGACGAGTGGGATGTCTCCAAGACCAACGAGATCAAGTGGGACTCGGTCAACACCGACCCCAAGAGCTTCGAGATCGTCGTCGTCGACCAGTCCTCGTACCCCGAGAAGTCCACCACCATCGCCACCGTCCAGACCGCCGACGGCAAGTACGAGCTCAAGGGCGCCAACCTCGGCGCCGCCGACAAGGTCCGCATCAACTTCATCTCCACCGACACCCAGAACTCCGGCCTCCTGGCCCAGTCCGAGGCCTTCAGCCTGACCACCGACGGTATGTGAAAGCCCGCTCCAAAGACCAAGTGGACATGATGAGAAAACAGAAAGCTGACCTACGACGCACTTAGACGCCGATGACCACGATGACAAGACCTCCACCGCCGCTTCTGCCTCGGCCACCGCCAGCGCTTCTGCCTCTGCCTCTGCTTCTGCTTCTGCCTCGGGCTCTGCCACCGGTGCGTCTACTTCCGGCACGGCCACTGGCTCTGTCTCCGCCACCGCCTCCGGCCTGACCACCGTCACCACCGGCACGGCCACGGCCACGGCCACGGCCTCTGCCACTGCCACTGTCTCTGCCTCTGCCTCGGGCACCGCTGCCTCTAACGCGTCCGGCTCAGGCTCTCCCTCCGGCGCCGCTACCGGCTCCGCCGCCTCCGGCACCGCCACCACTGTCCCCAGCAGCGCCTCCGCCATCAAGTCCACCTTTGCCATCTTCGGTTCCGTCGCCGTCGCCGCCTACATGCTCTTCTAAGCGCAATCTCGCGTTGCGTTTTGCTCGAAACAGAGTAGTGTGTGTTTTCCTGAGAACCGATATGATACCAATAATCGCACGGCCACGACGAAGAGGCTGGGGGACCAGCGGCTGCTTACGACACCGGCGAAAAGCGTTAATGTGAAGAGGTACGGGATATTAAGGGGGGGGGTGGTGTTTATATTATACCACAAAAAAGGGATGGGTAGTCTGGCGTCGCTCCGGCTCGAGCTCATATCCGAGGTTTTGTTTTATTATAGAACTAATGTTGAAGCGTTGCTACTGGACTCCCTCCACCTATTCGCGCCTCGATGCCAAACGCATGTTGTTGTTTTTTCACGTGAAGGGGAGAAAGATTGTATTTGGGGTGGGTTTGCCGATTCCATCTGGAAATGGCGTTTTTTTACTCACTGTCACTCTCTCTCACTCACTCATACTCACACTTACTCACACTTACTCATACTCACACTCACACTCATAATTCCACTCACACTCTCACTCACACTTCCACCCACACTCTCACCCACACTCTTACCCACACTTGCAGGGGTCACCCCAAATCCTGCAGTCCCGGCTTCCCAGTCGCGGAGATGAGCGAACCCATGCCGCCTGACCCGACTCGTATGGATCGCAATCAAATCTCCACAAGCATGAGCCCAGAGCTCGTAATTACGGATCTACTGGCTGCAAAAAGTAAATCAAAGGCAGCCAATTCGCGACCTCAATGCGGCACAACCCTGCCGCTGGGCGCTTCTTCCGGGATCGATCAACATGCTAGCAGGGCTTCATACGTACGCCTTATGCTGCTACGCATACTAGTATATATCGGTATATACCATATATAGGCTTCTTTGTATCTAGCTATTGTAGACTATACTATCATACATGAATATATTTTCAAAACGAAATAGCTACGTGTTGTTACTGTCGAATTAATTGTGTTGTTTTCTCAGGACCAAAAAATGGCGCACGAGACTACAGATACACTATATACCTCTCGGGAGCGTATAAACGAGATTCTGTAAGGTACGTACCAGAGGTATATCTCTCTCAATCTGATACACCTCCCTAGGGAGAGATCTCTAGAACTTCTCCCTGCCAGTATACACCTTATAAATAAACTTAAAAATAAATCTTTTTATTCAGAACTCCTTTAAGATTACTATAAATACTCTCTATATTCTTTTGCGATTTTTTAAATTATAACTATAAGTTATATAAGTAAGATATTAATTAGTTAGAGGAGGATTAATTTTATTCTCTAAATTTAGCTTCTTATTAGCTAAGATATTTTAAACCTTAATATAAGTTATTAAATTTATTATATAGTTATATAACTTATTTTTCTTCTCTTTTTTAGTTCTAATTTTTTATTAAATAATATATAATTTTCTAAATAGAATTTTTTTATTATTATATTACTAACTTTATATAGAAATTTTAAAATATCTTCTTCTACTTATAATAATTTTCTTACTTTTACCTCTCTCTATATATTTCCTACTAATATTAAATATATTAAGGAAGTAATTAATAATATAATTAAAACTACTATTAATAAGACTATTAGTAATAAGACTGCTACTTATAACAAAGAATATTCTAATTATAAGGAAGTTAAGAAGAATATTTCCTACTATTCTAAGTATCTAGTAAAGTATCCCACACTTACCTCTAAATTCTCTACACTCACAGCTAAGAAACTAAAGAAAACTATTATCTCTAAAAGCTTTCCCACTATAAAAACTACTAAAGTAACTTTAACCTTCTTAGATTATAAATATAAATATATTAGTAAGGATAATAAAAATAAACTTTATAATCCTTATCTTAACTATTTTTTTTCTCTCACTAAAAATTAAAGCTAATTTAATATCTACTATTAAAATTCCTATTATTATTATAAATATTATATATTTAGTAGTATTTATAAGCTAAATATAAAAATAACTATTTACCTCTATACTAAGTTCCTTACTATATATAATAATAAAATAGTTAAACTTATAGTAAATACTTTTTCTTAAAATTTCTAATTTAATTTCTAATTTATATATTTTTAGACTAGGAACGCTAAATGCTAAAAACTTTATAATATTATTATTACTACTTATAATAACTATTATACTCCTACCCCTACTACTAAAGATAACTTTATTTCTTATATTATCTCTATAATACTTATAGCTTTTATAGTTTTTATTATTACTATTTTATCTCTTATAAACTTTTTTATTAGTAATATTAATAGTATTAGCTTTCTTTTTTTAGCTAAAAGCCTAATTACTAACTTATATTACTTATTTAAATTCTATTTTTCTGTTATACTAAATAGTTATATTCTTAATATTTTTCTTAAATCTCTTCTTAATATATATAAGTAGGTAGCTTATTATAGTAATCCCTCAGGATAATAATATAGTTTCTAGTTTTCTTATTTTAAACTTCAGTTCTAGAGGATTTATCTTTACTTATAAGTTTTATACTTTAAATATCTTTTTACTTATAGATTTCAGCTTTAAATTAAGAAATATTTTACTCTCTCACACTCTCAGTTTATTTAATTATAAACTTACAAGATCTCTAATTAAATTATATTCTATACTAACTCTAACTGAGAGAATTTAAACTATATTTTCTTATCCTTCTTAAAATTACTAATATAATTTCGCTCGAGGAGGTTCCTTTAGTAATATAAACTAAATTACTTTTAAAATCTCTTAAACTATTATTTAGATAATATTTTTATTAGACTATCTACTATAAATTACACTAAGAGAGTATAAGTAACTAATAATTTCTTTTTAGAGATCTTTTAATAAAATTAGTAATTATAAATATCTATATATCTTAAATAAGTTTAAAGCCTTATAAGCTTCTTTATTACTAAACCTACTATTTAGAAATTATTATACTTAATCTAAATTATTATTAGTATATTTTTAGAGATAGGGAACTTTATTACTCTCAAGCTCCCTATAGATAGTTAAAATTATAATAAAGCTAGTAGATAACTTATAAATAATACTTTTTTAATTACTAAAAAGAGAGAGAGTAATTTTACTTTTATAGTTAATATAGTAACTATAAATTATTTTATAGCTTTCTAAATAATATTACCTCTAAAATATTTTATTATAAAACCTTAAAAACTTTTTTAATCTTATATATTATCTCTAAAACTTATATTAGAAGAGACTACTAAAATATCTTCTAAACTTCCAGATTCTATACTATACTTAAAGTATAGATATTAAGTCTTATAAATATAGTTAAATACTTAATTTACTACTTCTTAATATTAAAACCTTAAGTTTTAATTAAAACAGGCTAGTTAACTAGCTATAAATACTAAATCTAGCCTTATTATTATTACTATATATAATATAATACTAACTTTCCTCTAGTAGAAGTTAATTTCTTAATATAAAATTTCTCTATTATATAGAAGAAGTTTTAAATATACTATTAGAAAGTAATCTCTCTCTTTAAACTTATAACTTTCTAGTAGAAATCTATAAGTTTTCTCTATATATATAACTTATAAGAGTTATAACTTTTAAGCTTCTCGATTATATAGTATCTTAATACCTAGAAACTACTATAAGTTCTCCCCTCCCTTAAAGTAGTATTATAATTAAAAACCTCTAATAGCTTCCCTCGTGAGACTTTTATATACTTTTAGATATATTAGAATATAGTTATTAATATAGAAAAAGAATAGAATCTAGCTTTTTCACTAGTAGTAATCTTCTCTAGAAATATAAGAGAACTATAAATCCCTTAAGTCCTTCTTAAGATATTACTACTAAAAGATAGGTAATTAGTAGAAACTATATAATATCTTCTAGAGCTTTAGAATCTTCCTCTATCTCTTATACTTTAGAGATATCCTTATATAAATCTCTTTATTAATACCTATATAGATGAAAATATTAACTATATTATACTGAAGAAGCTTAAGGTTAAATTATACTATAATTACTATAAGTATTTAAAATAATATTCCCATGAACGTTACTATATAAATATTATATGTATCTTTTAGTTACTAGTCTTCTTATATTACTAAGTAAGTTTTTAACTTAAGTAGTTGCCTATATTTTTTAAGTTTATATATATAAACTTAGTAGTAACTAAGAATTATTTAACTTCTTACAGTTAGCTTATTAACCTTATCCTATAACCTTAAAACCTAGTAGCTTTATAGGTATATTTCCTCAGCCTCCCTGAAACCTTACACTAGTAAGTAAAAACCTTAAAAACTTATATTCTTCTTAATATAATTTAGATACTCTTCTCTACTTATAAGCTACTAGTAAGATATTAAGAGGAAAGGTAACTTTTATTAGTATATACCTTAAAAGCTTAAGGATTTTATATTATATAATAGTAGTTAGAAGTTTCCTGAGGGTATATAAAATTTCTTTCAGCCTTACTTTAAACTTTTCAGACCACTTAAGAGTAGTAAGTATTTCTATAAATATTTTAGAAACTTCTTATAGATCTCCTTACTTACCTTATCTAGCAGCCTTTCTACTATATACTCTAAATTATCTATCTTATTAGAACCCTTAAGTTAGTTAGGCCTTAAGTATCTACCAGATATAGTAATTAATCTTATATAAACTTTAAGATATTTATATACCTTACACTCTACTAGAAAAATAGCTTAAAAAAGTATTTATAATATTATCCTTACTATTCTGAGATTATATTATATTCACCCCCCTACTTTATACTAAGTAATAAGTATCTCCTAGAATATTATTATAAAGTTTATATATTCTAGAGAGATTAGTAGTATTAACTAGAACTTAAATTTAGTTTTAGTGAAAGATAATTCCTCTTCAAGATCTAGTTTATCTTAAGGATCTTAAGTATTTATTTACTTAATATTTAAGGTAGTTAAGGAAAATTCTATAATTTTATCTACTTCCTTATTAGTATCTTACTTTATAGCTATACTTTTTAACTGCTTTATAAACTTAGTAATTCTCTTCTGGATCTCTTTAAGATTTATCTAAGAGATTTCTAATGTAAAGTCTTTTAAATTACTATTAAAAAACTTTTTTTTATTAAAAATTATATCTTTTATTATAAAAGCTTCCTTCTAAAGAGGGTTCCAGATCCTAAAAGAGTTACTTAAAATATAGCTAATTAGAAACCCTAAGAATATTCTTAATATAAACTTCTAGTAATAATATTACTTAAGTTAAGCCTCTTAAGTTATTATATATATTTAGCATCTATATACTCTCAGGTGGGAGAAGTTTAAAATTACTATATATATATTTTTATCCTTCTAGAAGTAATAATAAAATTACTTATATAATATCTTCCAGCCTTAAGAGACTGAAAGTATATAGTTATAAATATATATAGCAGTCTTTAGGATTTTAAGCTATAAAATAGAAAAAAAAGATATTCTAATTACTATAAACTTTATATACTTTTTAATTACTATTACTACTCTCTCTACTTCACTATTTTAAGTCTGAATATTTAATATAGAAAGTTTAAACTTAATATCTCTCTCTTAAATCTCTATCTAGATTACTCTATACTTCCAGATTTTATTATCCACCTTAATCTCCTTAATTAATATCTTATATATAATCTTCAGGAAATTAAGAAACTCTCTAATTATATTTAGAAGCTTCCCTATCTTCCTTATATAAAGATCGAAATTCTACACTAAACTTATTACTTAATCTATAACAATTATAGTAGATATATAATCCTTATAACTTTCTTTAAAATTATAAAAATCTATTATAATCCTCTCCCCCAAATTAGTATACTATACTACTTCCTTCTAAGCTCTTTATACTATTTAATATATCTTACTTTTTATATATATATTATAGTCTACTATATAGATTACTTATAAGTTCCTATTTATTCTAATATGTTTTATAGTAGTTAATAAGTAGTTTATTATTTTAGATTCTAAATATTCTAACTTTAAATACTAAAGTTTTTAAGATCTAGCTATTAGTTATTTTTTTGAGGATATAGTATATTTATATAACTTATAGAGTTTAGGAAGTTTATCCTTAAATAATAATACTTACTCTATAGATACCTAGAAGGATACCTCCTCAAGAAGGTTATACTTTAGTATATATTACCTATTTATAATCTCGAGAAAATAGAGGTAGCTTCTATCTACTTTTTAAATATAATTATTATCTAGATTCTAATTCTATTATAATTTATACTTATAAAATCTTCTAAATAATATTAAGTTACTTATAAGGTTAGGATATAATATAATATTAAATAAATATAACTTTATAAAACTTTAGAAGCTTTATATTTTTATCTCTATATTATTATAACTTTCTATAATAATCTTCTAAATACTAATCTAGAGGTAATTATTTATTATAGCTTCTAAGAGTATTTGAAACTATTTAATATTATTAAAAATATATATTATTAATTCTGAATTTAGAATTACAGATCTCACGAGAGTATAGAGCTTATTTAAGATTATTAAGATTATAGTAGTCTTTCTATAAGAGTATCTATATAATGAGAATCTTAAAGTTAAGTTTATAACCTTCTTTATATATTTTATAAATTCTTTATTAAATTTTATCCTTCTATTTATAATCTTCTAGATACTTAAGTTAAACTTCCAGGTGAAATATTTAAACTACTTATTAATATAGAAATATCTTAAGAGAGGATATTATAATTAGTATATCTTACAGCTAAAGTTTCCCTTTAACTTATAATTCTTATTATTATTAGATTCTTATTTATAATGTTTACCTATATATTAATTAGAAGCTTCTCTATTTTATTAAGTTTAGTTTCTACTTCAGTTTCTTATTATAGTAAGGAAACTCTCTTAAGTTTCTTTATTATTATTAAGAGTATCTATAAAGCTAAAAACCCCTCTTATAAATCTATTTTAAGTTAGAATAACTTCTAATTCCAGAAGAAAAAACTAAATATAACTTATAATTTTAATTACTATTAGGATATTATTATAAACCCTAGGGGAGATTAAAACTAAATATAAGAAAACTTATAACTTAATATAGCTACCTCTAAATCCTTTAGTATATTCTAGAAACTAAATTAAAAACTTATAAGAATTTAGTATTTTTATATTAAAATACTTATAGATTACCTTCTCCCAGTAAGTAATCTATATCTCTATATTACTCCTTAAACTTAGCTTCTTTCTTATAAATTTAGTAAGAATTACTATATATTTTATAATTACTTCTATTTATCTCTTAATCTCACTATAGCCTATATAGCTTTTAAACTTAAATAGCTAAATATTAAAGTCTCCTATAATATTATAAGAATATTTTAAGAAGTTAAGAGAGATAATATCTCTAATATACTCTTATACTACTTATATCTTTTTTATTTTCTTATAATATATTTTTACCTAAAAAATATATTTAGAGTATTTTTTCTTATATAAAATTATATTTTTAGTTGAGAGATATTTAAAAGCTATAACTTATAGAATATTATTTTCTATATTTAGAATTATTATATTATCTCCTTCTTTAGAAGTTATAATTTAAGATAAACTTAGAATATATATAAAATATCTAAACTTTAATAGGTAATTAGAGATCTCTAGAATTACTAATTTAGTAGTAAGTTATTTATATTTAATATTTAAGGTACTTAGGACTACTTTATTATAAGTCTCAAAATTTATAAGATCTTAAAAGCTATAGAAATAATATAGAGATTTAATTTAGTTAATCTAGAGGATCTAGTTCTTAGAGTCACTCAGAATAATCTTTCTAGTAGAGATAAATATTACTTTTTAGGTTCTTAAGAGATTTTAAATAATTATAAGATAGCTAATATAGTATATAAAACTCTTAATTATCAAATTAATTATATTATTTTCTCAGGACTAAAAAATAGCACACAAGACTATAGATATACTATATACCTCTCGGGAGTATATAAACGAGATTCCGTGAGGTACGTACCAGAGGTACGTCTCTCTCAATCTGACAGTTACCATGCATTTCGATCCCATAACAACCAATCATTTTTTTTTTTTTTCAATCTTCTTCTTTTCGCAGCATCCATCTCCCTTGAACTAAAACGTGGAACATGCAAGTTGACACAGCAACCGACGGCATAGAGGAAACGGACGCAATAGACTTCCATCTCTTTGCACCATGATTATTGCCCCTTGCCTGTAGCTGCAGGCGCCCAGAGCCTCGCCGTCAGCCGCCATGAAGAAATTGACGCGAGGGTTCATGCCATCAATGTGCTGGTCGCCTGCAAATGTCAGAGCACCCTGGTTTATTCCAATCTCGAACCCGCGGGGACCTCTTCGTTTGACTCGACCAAGATTGAGCACGTAAGTCGAAGCTCCCGTAGTAGCCCCGTTTACTCCAACGATGGGAACGTCGAAAGTGGTTTTGCTGGAACCGTCGGTCGCGACGCAGTAAACGTTGCGTAATGTAGCTTCGGGGGGGATGTGGCGGTTGGACGAGTTGACGTATAGCTCAATCCTCGCATGGCAAACATATTGGCCAGCGCCATAAGTTATAGTGTAGACGTGCGTGACGGCGTGCACTCTGGGTACTAGCTGCAGCCACACGAAAAGAATCGTGGCGTAAGTGAGGTAGGAAGGAAACTCTTTCATCATAATATGTGTGCAATCTCTCATAGGGTTGAAAAGAGCATCGAGGTTGCAGAGGAGGGGGAGAAGAGGTTGTCTGCAGGCGCTTCTGTAAACACAATACGCCAGTATATATATGGTGAACCGTACCGTTAGGCCTACGGAGATAGGTAGGTAAAGGCTTGTTCGTGTGAAAAGCTATCTGCGGAGCGGTATCGTCTGATATATGGGTTTATGGGTGTATCTATCTAAGGAACACCTTATATAAGCGGGCTATATAACCCGGGATAGCGGCCCACAGGCCTGAAGCTATCACGACAATGTAATAGCCTCAGACACTAACCAACTGAAACTTTGTGTATCAAGGTTAGCGCTCGCGATTCGAGACGGGCAACCTGAGATAACTTCTCGGCCTTTAAAATAGACAACTTATAATTAGTACTTGCACTACAATGGGTAACTCGGGATTAGTCTTCGGCATTTTGAGTAAGGTACCTAATTGAAGATTAGCATTCATATTCCAAGATAAGTAACTTCAAATTGGTGTTCGTAATTTCAAGACATGCAAATCAAGATTAGCAATCGCACTTCAAGGTAGGAAAGCCCGAGTTCCTGTGAGAGAAGGTGGGTGGTCGGGACACTTTGTAGTAGCATTGAATGTCTAGAGCAAAATAAATGATGTTGTCACCAGTGCTACTCTGCATCATCTCCAAGCCGGGAAGTTGCCTACTTCAGGAGATCAGCGCGAATTAATGCATTGCATGAACCTGAAAGTAAGCTACACTACGGAATTCTATAACAGCCTTTTGGTTTTCTACGTACTTGATCCCAGAGAAGCGTCATGAGTCGGGTCTCCATTAAATGAAAATGTAATCTGCATAAAAGTCTAACTTTGCTCCCAGGTTACGATGGGTTTCGGATACTTTACCGAAAGATTCCGCACTGCTATGATGGGTATTCTTCGCCGCCAGAATAAATAATAGCCAGCTTCTACCTATAAATCGGCCGTTTCTCGTGGCCCTACCGGACCAACCATTGTGACAGTATCCGAGCATCACAACTCTGACACATCCGTACAAAGTCACTAGCTGTACCACTCAACTCCCACCAGTAAGTCTCCCGCTTTGTCACTTTGTTATACGGAAATTTTCACTTTGGACGCTTACACAATGTTCTAGATATGGCCCGCCTTATCCTCATCATCACCGCAGTCTTCGCAGCCCTGACCCAAGCGCAGGAGCCGGAATTCTGCTGCTACAACTTTAGAAACACATCTAGCAGTCAACCCATCATAGGAAGCGCCAATCCCGGCAGAGGAAGTGTCACGTTTCCCGGCGGCCCGCTTATCCTGTTCGAGACCAACTCGAAGTGCGTGTTGACTATCGAGAATGGACCGTTCAAGGAAATCCATGCAACGTGCAATGCTTGCTAAGTGCCACCGTGGGAGTATAGGCAATGGAGTGGACGGACTGTGCTGCTAGACCTTTATCCCGAGAGCTACAAAACCTTTGCTTTCTTCAGATTGTACCTAGAGGACTGCAGCCTGAAAGGTCTACACCATCGGCCAGTGGGCGGAATTGCTTACTGTCCTACACGGCGTGGAGGACTCTTTTCGCTACATGGTCATGTAAAGCTTCCAAATAGGGTCTCGTTTCTTTCCAGCTTTATGGCATCCTGATGAGCAAGGCTAGTAGTGATTGAATGGGTGAGCCACGTCCTATAGGTGCTGCTTCAAACAGTCATGACCTCCGGAAGTCGAGCATTTATTGAATCAACATGGCTCTCTCTCGGATTCGTCCTTGTCAAGCCCCAAAAGGTAGGCTCGCGATGCATGACGACAACTCTGAGATTAGCTCATCATCACCCATATCGAATCTTCTCCTCGACGTTTGAGACTTTATAGTAGCTGCTCAACTTGCCTTCATGTCCCTGACAACACGAAACCACATCATGTCTCCCCGCCCAACGAGGACGCAGTGCCGCTCTGCCGCCTCCTGCTGAACAGCCGCATCGGACCACTCGCCTGCGACCTCTTGGCGTGCGAGACGGCGAGGCCCTCCTTCAGAGAGCGGGGGTCGACGTGAGACTGCGGAAAGATGCCGAACTTACCCTTGCTGTTTGTCCCAGACCAGCACCAATGGTCTCGATACAACCCTGAACCACGCCCGTCAGCTTTCCGGGGCACACACACACACACACGACAGTCAGACAGCACACACAAGAAGCGGACAGGTCGACTCACACGCCACGTTCTTGATCAGTTCCCCCTTCCCAAAAGTCAGCCATCCCGTCCTCGCGCCGTCCGGCGGATCCCACTTCCACCTCGTCGTCAACGACACGGCGCTCGTCGCCCGCAGAAGAATCTCGTCCCGCCTCGGCGCCTCGACCTCGACGTGTTTCGCGGGGAAGGCCGCCCTGACGCCGTCGTGCCAGCCGACGCACCACCTGCCGCCCCATTTCTCCGGGTACTCGACGCCGACGACCCTCGCGCCGGCCAGGAACCTGAGCACGTCCGGGCTGCCGTCCGG
This sequence comes from Colletotrichum lindemuthianum, assembly GCA_001693025.2. Taxonomy (NCBI): domain Eukaryota; kingdom Fungi; phylum Ascomycota; class Sordariomycetes; order Glomerellales; family Glomerellaceae; genus Colletotrichum; species Colletotrichum lindemuthianum. The sequence continues at coordinate 23,875 of MASP02000613.1, read as the reverse complement.
GTCCGCCAGGACCTCGCCCCGGCGCTGCACGTGGCTCCTCACCGCCGTGGCGACGGGCAGCGTGAACAAGTAGCTTGCGTCCGGGAAGGTTCCGGGGGCCGGCGGCGACGAGAAGTGCACGTCGTAGTCCTCGATGAGGCGGTGGCTTCCCCCGACCTTGCCGTAGAGCACGGTGACCCCCGGCACGTCCGGGAGGGGTTGCGGGTGTCGTGACAGGTGCCTCAGGAGCTGGTCCGCCGTCAGGAAGACGGTGGCGTCGCCCTCGTGGACGGTGTGTCCGACGTGCGTGCAGAAGAGACAGGCGTAGCGGATTTCCGAGGTCGTTCGCGCTGCCATGTGCGACTTGACGAGGAACCGCATGCGATAGAGCAGCCCGAACTTGAGGAAATTGGCACGAGCTGTATTCTCGTCGAGTCAGCGACACAGAACCTCCAAACCTTTCTTTCTCTCTCAACAAATCACGCGTGGAGAAACAAGAGGGCACATGAACTCACAGTCTCCCTCCCTGTCCAGCGCCAGCTCGTTGTACACGTGGTAGTACTCGCAGTTCGGGCAGCGCCCGATGGGCAGCGGCTCGCCCTGGTTCTCCATCAGCGTCACCATGTCGAGCGAAGACGCCGCGCCGAACCACGGCGTCTTGGTCACGGAGGAGGAGGAGGAGGAGGAGGAGCCGCTCACGTATGCCATGGTCTGCTTCAGGCCGTCCCAGTACCCGCCGCGCCGGAAGGCCTGGGCGCCGTCGCAGAAACCCTTGGCCTGGTGGAACGAGCTCCTGGGGCCGATGAGGCGGTTCTCGTCGTCCTGGGCGAGGACGGGACTCGCGCCGGGGAGTTTGTGGGAGCCCGTGTCGGAGGACGGTGCTGCCGCTTCGTCTGCCAGCATGAGGCCGTCGCTGAAGAGGCTGGGTGCTGTCGACGGGACCGTGGTGACCGGGTCGAACTGGGTTACCGAGATTGATGAGATGAACGCGACATGATCGTGTGGCACGTGGTTCGTCACGGCAGAGGTCTCGGGAATGCTCTCCCGCGCGGGTTGTCGAGGTCGTGATGGCGAGGTCTGGTTCTGCTCCTCGATCCAGTCCGACGTCCGCGGCTGTGGGGGTGGAGGTCCGACGGGCGAGGCAAGTTTCAACTGCTTTGCTTCGTCACCGAGCACGTCTGGCGATGAAGCGCGGCGCTCGTCGAGCCGGGTGCGTTCCACGACTCGTGCTGGTGCTGTGTCGTTGATGGGCCGAGCAGAACGAGCATCGGACGAGCCGTGAGAGCCACGCGTTCCGGTCCGATGCTGCTGCGAGACCTGAGGTTTCGGCTTCGTCTGCCGCGCGACGGCGGGGAATAACGAAAAGTTGACGCCTCCTTGGCTGCCGCCACGCGATGCTGGCGTTGGGCCCACGTAGGAGCTCGTGACGTGATGCTTCAGGGACTGGGCGTTGGACGGCAACGATGGCAGCGGAGGTAGCGGCGGGAACGTGAGGACCGGCGTCGTTGGCGCTTTCGTCTCGATCTTGAAGCGTTTGATAAAGTCCAGTATATACAGGGCAAAGGCCCTCGTGGCTGCTTGGACTTCTGCGAATTTGGCTGGGTCAAAGGTGTCCGCCTCGATGAAGTCCTCGAAATCGTACAGCAGCTCCTCCAACACTCGTCGCTTCTCGGCGAGGTCCTCTTGATGGCATCAGCTGCTGTCGTATCTGGGCTGTAACGTGACCGGTCTCGCTCGGCCTGGCGGCAGCTTACCGTTATCTGCAATCATGTCCTTGAAGGTGTCGCCATGCCTCTCGACCTGGCTGTCCCACAACGGCTGTATGCGTCTGAGTGCCCGCTCACCCTCTTTGGAGACGACCTGGGCAGACTTGATCATCTGCCTGGCCAGCCCGTGGTCTTCATTCTGTGCGGCCTCGGCCTCGGCCTCGGCCTCGGCGTTGGCGATGGCGATGGCAGCTCGCCCGCCGTCCACCACCTCGCGGAACGGTGCGAGGATGAGCTCGTCGACATCGATAGCCATGACGTTGGTCTCAAGACGAAACGAAGGTGTCACGATTCAGTACAGAGGCGGGGGAGGTCGCAGGCGGCCCAGCGGACTTGTGCTTCCGACGAGATGAGGGTCAGATCAGCGTGGCAATGGGATGGGGGCTTGCAATAACGAGCGATGGGGGCTCCCCGAGCAGATGGAGCTCACAGCTCTCTCCAAGGTTGAGGGCAAAGTCGCTTTTTGCGGAGAGTTTCAACGTATCATGTTTGCCCTGAGATCAATCAGCCTGGATCAAGCAGGCAGTGAGATGATGGAGTGAGGCTGTGGTGGCTTGAACAATCATCGTCGACCAGCCGATCGAGCACGTGGTGCCGTGGTGGTCTCGCCAAGCAGCCGAGAACCAAGTCCCTTCATGCATCCTGCCATGGCGATGGCGCCATTGGTTCGGTCGGCCTAAATAGGCAAGCTTTGAGGAACCTTGACAAGCGGCATGTCATTGTTGAAGAATGGCCAGGCTTCGCTGGGCGGGCGTGTCTGGCTCGACAGCTTATTGGTCTCTCTCTCTCTTTCTCTCTCTCGGGCGGTTTCGACACAGCCCTACATCAAGTTGTTCTCCTGCATGAGCGGTCGGTTGGAAACGCCGGACTGGGGATAGTGGACAGGTTGCTAGCCAGGGGGGTGGCCATACCGGAGAGATCGGACGTTTCTGCTCGTTACCGATCCCCGAGACGGAGTGACACGACCAGAGTTCGTCTGACGAGGCCGACGTCCGTCTGTCTACACACGCTTGTCGTTCCAAACCGGCCCGCCTCCGGTAGTGGAGTCAAAGGCTTCAGGAATCCGGCTCTTGAACGCCTCCACCCGGTAGACGGCCTCTTGGGGAGATGGTGATGATACTGGGCCTTCGGGAGTGACGGCAGGATGCCACGTTTGCTCGTCTGATCTGGCCAACACTGGCTGATCAACCCCAGTCCGGCAAAGCCCGTTTCTGTCAGTCACGAGAGTAATATTGACCTAGGCTAACTTGATGTTTACCATACCACGATATCGCCACTTCTGCTCGCATCCCCCCTTGCAAGATGGTCCTTCGCCTTTCTCAACTGCTAAGCTGAGCTAACCTTGTTACGACACCAGCCAGTGACGGTTCCCTGAACATCGGGACCAGCGGCTTTTTTGCATTGCTGGTCAAACCGTCAGCGTGATTCTGTAGCCAGCCTCCTTGCGTCGCACCCGACTCACATCTATCCAGCTGCAATTGTTGATGCCCCTCCATTTCCGGGTCAACATATCCCGCTTCTTATAACGGCACTCTTTCCACGGCGCGGGGTTAAGGTACCAAGTCGCAACCTTGCGCCATCCTTTCTTGCAAGCTATCTCCGTGAAGTTGTCCCAGGCGATTTTCTCCGAATACTTGTCCTTGAACATGAAAAAGCTTCTCTCGCACCTGGTTCGCGGGTCCCAGTCAGCATTCACCACGACCAGCAGCTTTCGAAGCGGGAGACGTTTACCAGCAGTATTCGTACGAGGCGCAGGCCTCTGTTGCTGTGACGGCGACCGCCGCAATGGCGAGCAATGATGAAGCCTTCATTTTCGAGTGTGTGAGAATGTGAGAGCGATGGCTGGGCGTTCAGCCACACAGAGTGCCATCCTGGCGGAGAGAAAGAATTGCGAGCACAATATTTATATACGTAGCTCAGCCACTGCCGGTCCGCTGCCGGTCCTGGGCAAGGAGAACCTGGGGATCCCAGTCAGCACGATGGCGGGCCCCCCCCCCCTTATAGGATGGATGAACCCTACGAGATGGATGAACCCTACGAGAATGGATGAACCCTACGAGAATGGATGAGCCCTACGAGAATGGATGAACCACACGTGGACGCGGCACACTGCGCTGGGGGCTGTCGGGGGCTCGCATGACTCAATTTCCCATCAATGTCCGATATAAACACAGCTCTTCCCCCCGGGCTCTCCGCCGGCTGAGATGATAGGCTTTTGGCACACAGCCATGTTGATCATTCGGACCCGTGACGTTCCTGAGCGGGAGAGGAGTCGTTGTTGAGTCGTGCTGCAGTCTGTGAGGTCTAGGCAGTAACAGTAAGTAGGCATGGCAATTTGATGGCGTTGCGAATTCATTTCCATCCCGGCTGCCGCTGTGATCTTTATAGTCAGTGGTTTGACTCCTACCGGCAGGTCATTAATTTGCGTTTTTCCGGGTGCCTCCAGAGTCCGACGTCCGTTGGAATGACGATCAACGATGGTGGAACCATGTCAACTATAGGTGTATAGCCTATAGGTGTATAGCCTATAGGTGTATAGCCTATAGGTGTATAGCCTATAGGTGTATAGAGCTGTGCTGGAAAGCCAAGTACAACTATTCGATATACCTCTTGGCCTTGATATAATGTTCTAATCAAGGGCCTATTGATACCCAACTCTGACACATGCATTTATGCGCGAGACTAAAGGACACGGATAGAGTCGACAAGAGCAGATATATATATACAACCTGACTGCTGTTCCTCGGGGTCAATTTGCGAAGTCGCTATGGCCAGTCCTGTCAGCTTGATGAAAATGAGCACACATCGCTTTGTACATACAGCCATTTGATCAGCCGCCCATGAGTTCTACCACACTCCTCGTCCGCAGAATATCTCTGTCAAGTTTCATTGTTCGCATCAAATACCAAGACTTCGTAACTTGGTTGGAATTGAATTAGCTAGCAGCAAGCTTCTACCTCATCCAAATGGAATGCGTGAATGAGTACGATGGCTTATCGGAAACGACGCGAAAAAGTCGCCACTACTGCGACTGCGCAATTCCTCCCTGAGCGAAACTCCCTGCTGTCACGTCGTAACGTTTTGCGGCTGTGCAGGGCTTCTGAGAGTAATAGTACAGGAGTCATAGTCATATGCACGGAGCTGCAATTCAGAGTCTAGAGACAATATCTATGGAATCAAGACCACGTCAAAGGTCCGCTCTTTGGGAGCCTATGTTGTAAGCCCTCAAAACTGTATTAACTCCCACACTACAACTTCGAATAACTCATCGTCACCAATAGGTAGTAACTGACCTGAGAATTCTGACGACCCCACAATTTCTTCCGCGTGGCAAACCTCCTCCAAGGTCATTCTCGCGAGGTGTAGACGAACGCTATGTGTTACGGGTTAGGTATAGCCATGCGACCCAGGAACGAGTTGGCTGACTTGGTGTGAAATAGCTAGTGAGAGAACCCGGAGATAGCATTAGGGTGTTATTCTTTATCTTAAAGCAAGCAAGCCGCAATAGAGAGAGTTTGATCTGAGTATCGATGGCCACAAGGACAATGAGGATTGTAGACTAGTAAACCCGTGATGTAATGGATCATCTGACCAGGTAGGAAAGCAAGAGGCCAACGGACACACTCAAGTTGCCAGGAAGATATCTTAGCATTCATTTGAGGTAACAACTCAGAAGCAAGCCTAGCTCAATCCGCCCGTTAAAAGTTTCATTGATATGTACATCTAAGGTACCGAGTGATGACAAGTTTCAGACGTAGAGGTGGCTTGCAAGTTGCAACCTCTCCGGCCTTCACTCATGGTTGCCTTATAGTTCCAAAAGACTCTACACATCCTAACCTGGGGCGGTGGGCTAGTGGTCAAGTCGCTCTCTGTCTTGTATTGTCATCCGTATACCGAGAACCCATGACCTCTTCAACGGCAGAGAGAGATCGGTGGTTCGAATCCATCCCGCCCCAATTTCTTTTTCCCCATGGGCCTTCAGTCAATGCATCAAATGACCAGCACTCGGATTATTTTTCTTTTGGACCTTTCCTTCAGACAAATGCTGCATGGATCTTTACCCACTATGTAATTACTTACCACACACTTGTCCGCTTGCCGACTTGGGTATCCAAAGCCACGTTTGGTCAACATGCTTATTAATGCCAGCGCTGAATCGGGTGGATTCGCAGCTGGGGCTTTGCCATCGGACAGTTGCCGTCTTGCCGAATAACTCTAACTCATCCTCTGCGCAGCCGGAGAACCGCATGCTCCATTCCGCATTCAGGCCTACATCCGTACAGGGGGCGTACTTCCGATATCCGGAGCCAGGAATCGGCCTCTCGCGGCCATGGTTTAGCCACGAATATCGGTCTCTTATCAGTGGGGTGCGTCATCCCTTGGTCGCCGAAAGAAGAAGAGTAGAAAGAAGGTTAATAAATGATATAAATCAAATAGATACAACTATCTTGATGGATCTTGGAAAGTATTTCAAACTGAATTTAAAACTATAATAAGTTATACTATAAAGTTTATTAAATAGGTAAACAAAGGTTCATCTTTATTAAAACTATCTTTAGAGTAGTATTATGTAGTATATAGAGTTATAAGTATATCTTGTATAAGGAATACCTTTTGTGAGCGGGTTACGTGACCCAGGATGGTAGATTATAGGTATGAAGCTATCACGACAGTAGGAGAAGTTCGAATTAGTATCAGGTTAGCCAAGCGAGGCCACAGAAACACCAAAATGAAGGAAGAAAATACCTCCACTGTGAGCAGTGACTGCCAGCATGCGTGGGCTCGTCAATGCCTCTCTTGTCCACCCATCTCTATCTTTCGAACCATTGGAAGTGTTTCAACCCACTTGAGAAGTCGAGCCAGACGATGAAGACCGACAAGCTTTGATCAAACTGTGTCAGCCGTCCCCTGTCCTTCTGCAGTGATTGTCGTTCGATGGGAACCGTGGAGAAGTTCCTCCGGTTTGTTGCCGCCACCCTATGAGCCACGACACTGGATCAGGCAACCTGGAGGGCATTCTGCGGTAGACATCCCAGTCAAGGCGGATAAAGGCGTAGATGTCCTCATTTTTCCCAGTGTGACAACCTAATGTACAATGCACCGGACCCCAATCTATCACCTTGGGGGCGAGAGCCTAGCAGCGCCATGTGACCTGGCCAATCCAAAGCTTGGGAATTTCCCACCAACATTGTTAATGTCTAACGCTCAAGGTAGAGATTACAAGGGCTAGCCACCGGTGATTCGGCTTGGCTCTGTTGGGGCAGTCCACAAGAGTCTGCTGTAGTTGTCTACTCAGTAAGTCTGCCATGGTCTCTACGAGTAACCTGTGCTTGAGTGAGTGTTGGTCTCCAGCAGGCACTGGCAATATTAATATTCCGGCCACAAGTAAGGTAGTAATAGGAAAGGTTACCGACCAAAGTCATTCGATTCTTCTGAGACCAAGACGGGTGCTGCCGGTAAACATCCTGCAAATAAGCTGGTGAAACTTGCCGCAGTTATTCTTGTCGGCAGCTCTGCGTTCTGCCGGTAAACCCCCAACAGTTGCTCGAGACATTTGAAAGAATGGAACGTCCAGATGGCCATGCGTCAGACTTGTGAACCGAGAAAAATATATCTTTATATTACTCTGGTCTCGCCAGCATTCGAGGTTGATGTGATCCAGATAGACAGCCACGTCTTTCGTTGATACCACAAGAACATTATCACTCATAAGCTCTCTCGATTCGTCTACCATTTGACATGATGTACTGGATACACAGACTGGTCCAGCTACTGTGTAAGCTCTTTCATCCTTCTCCCACACCAGACCCCTCCCCCTCGTCCTCTGAAACCTTGACCATCCATGATAACCGCTCCTCGAGGGTCTATGAAGTTCCGATTGCAAACAACGCCGTGCACGCCCTCGAGTTCCGGAAGATTACGGTGAGTCCAGGCGTCATTGGTCAAGTTGAAGCCGGGCTCCGCATCTTCGACCCGGGATTTCAAAACACCGCTTGCGCCGAGTCGAGCATCACGCACATTGATGGCACGCTGGGGCGCATCAGGTATCGCAGCTATACCATCGAGTACCTTTTCGAGCACCATGACTTTGAAGACGTCATGTGCCTCCTCATCTGGGGTCAACTGCCCAGTCTGGCGGAGAAAAGGCACTTCCAGCTCAGTCTCGCCTTGAAATGCAACCCACCTCAACACGTGGTCGAGACCATCCAGTCCTTCTCTCCAGGTGCCACGACCAGCAGCATGTTAATTGCAGGCATGGCCGCCTATGCGAGCCGTGACGAAGGAGCCATCCATACACTGAACTCTGCACGTCCAGTGTATCTAGGCCACGCCGAAAAGGTTGACGACGCCATCATCGACTGCATCGCCGCCCTCGCCTGTGTCGTCTCTCTCGTGTACTGTCACAAGCGCAACAAGCCCTTCACCCCTCCTGATGCTGAAGAGTCCTTCGTCGCCAACGTCCTGCGCATGATGGGCTTCTCAGAACCCCGCAGAGAAGTGCAGCATTGCTTCGAAAAGCTCTGGATTCTGTACGCGGACCATGAGATGACCAACTCCACCGCCGCATTCCTCCACGCTGCATCTACCCTGGCCGACCCGCTATCGTGCTGCATCTCGGGCCTCGTTTCTGGATACGGCCCCCTTCACGGTGGCGCCATCGAAGTCGCATACAAGACTTTTGAGAATCTCGGAACTCCGGACAACGTGGCGTCTCTTGTCGAGGAGGTCAAGGCCAAGAAACAACGTTTGTTCGGGTACGGCCACCGCATCTACAAGACGGTGGATCCCCGAACCAAGCTCGTCCGTTCCCTCATGGACCGATACAGAGACAAGATCAACTCGCATCCGCTGCTCTCCGTCGCCGTGGAAATCGACCGCGTTGCGGGTAGCGATCGTTACTTCACCAGTCGAAACCTCAAGGCCAACGTGGACCTCTACGGCTGCTTCCTGTATACGGCCCACGGCTTCGAGACCGACGTCATCGTTGCCATGGCCAGCCTGTCCCGCATACCCGGCGTTTTGGCTCACTGGCGAGAGTCGATGCTCGAGAGGAAACCTCTGCTCTGGCGTCCTCTGCAGGTGTTCACAGGTAACGCGGCCGCAGGCGTTGAGGGACGCAGCAAGAGCGTCGATGCTGCACGAGGAACGACTGGATCAGCGTTGTGGAAGTCAGAATGAAGTGGTCGCACCTGTTCGGTCAAAAGCTGGCCTTGAGTATTGTCGTCTGTTATCAACTCATGCGTCTGCTTTTCAGATGAGTTTGTCTCGTTGTGCTATTCAAAGGGGTTTTAGTCCCATATTTACATCGTCATAGTTTACTCTTTACCAAGCATCATCGAACCTTCGACCAACGCGTAGGACACTTGCAAAAACGTGCACCTTTGTATACTTAACCTATTGTCAAGGCATCAACTTGATAGCTGAACACTCACCCAGGTGATTTGGCACTTCGCGGCCGTGTATGAAGTCAGGAGCTCATCGAAAGAGGACACACAGTGATACACATCCTAGATACTGAACAATATACCCGAGTATATTGGCGTGTAACGAGTCACGTAAACGTTCTATTTAGCAGGGTATCGCAATCAGTCGTTGCTATACTTCAAGGTAGGAGGAGCATACTTTTTGAATGGCTGCTTGAGCCTCCACAAATAACTTTCTCCCGCAAAGCTCTGCAACACTTCACACAGTCCGATTCTAGTTTCTGGTGAACCATAGCGTTTGAACATTAATTGGCCAAACATCCGGGAACTCTCTTGGTGATCTCCACGATGTAATATCCTCTCAGTCGAGTCTCACGTGACTGAACTCGTGCACTCAACTTCACAAACCTACCAGCCCTGATTCCTTTGTGGTGGTTGCACACGGAGCTTTTCGGTCACTTCACATATCCCCTCAAGTGCCTCTCCTTCGTTTGCGAGACGTCACACCTCCTCGCAATAGGCCATGGTTCATCGAGTTTGAGGACTTCAGGCCTCAGCCCCGTGCCGCACCTGTCTAGTCCAGCCATCATGTGCCAACTGCCAAAGAATGATGGGCATGACGATAAAATAAGCTCAAATTGCACCATGAACAAGTATTGAAGCGAAACTCGTGTAGAACTTGCTCTACCCGTGCTCATCGAAAGCTGGGCATTCTGTAGACCATGGGTTATCAATGTTCAAAAGTATCTTTTGATTCGGTCCCGCTTGACTTATTCGTCATTGCTTCGGCAAATTCGCACCTTTGTCTTTAGCGACTTTGCGTTGGAATATCCCAGCGAAGTAAATTTAACATGGTGTTAGGTGTCTGCCGTCATGTTCCGCAACGTCTCTGGCTCCGAATTTGTTGTGACGACACAGTTGCCGTCGATATATGCGGCTTTGATCAGAGATAGTTGTCCATGTAGAGGTCGCTGTCTCACTGGTTACAAGTCCTGACTGCCTATTTACAAAACTGTGGACAGTCGGTTATGATCAGTTTCGACCTCGCAGGCTTTCAATATTACGGCATACTTGTTACATCAATTCTGAACAATGTTGCCCAGTCTCTTAGCTGGAGGAGTATGACAGATGCTAGTTCTTCAGACACTTGCTCACGCCAAAGGAATCGCATCTCAGAGTTGAGACCTGATCACTGTCCACCGTAAACCTTGGCAGGTATCTAGATTAGTCTGTACTCGAGTTTTACGTACAAGTCCCATCATTCACCAGCAGGGCTAGATATCTGTAGAATTATTGCTCTTGGACTTCGCAGCCAGAAGTGAAGCTCAAGACTTTCACTGCGTCCCCCAACACGTTTCCAAGGCGAATGAGCAAGCACACACGGTAAACACCATCTCAAAGTCACATCCCATGCCCGTCGTATTTCACTGACGATAGTAGACTAGTGTGAACATCGACGTATGTAAGCCACATCTAGCCCCCCTGCAAAAGTGCAAAAGACCGAATCGGATATTAGATCTAAAATCCGCTTCGTTCCTTTTTCTGGGCCTTCAGACCAGGGGGTCACCGCACGCCAGGCTGGCTAGGCAGCCGCCATTCCAAAGTTCCCTTCCAATCCGTGTCCGTACGTCCCAGGAAAAGTTCTTATCCCTCATGTATCTCACCCCGTGTCCGTAGCGAGCCGACTGCGTACGCCTGTCATCCAGTCCAGTCCGGTCCGGTCCAGTCCTTCGACCGCTTACAGCCCCAGACAGGTCACAGCACGAGAGAGGAAAGACTTCTCCGTGCCCAGCTCAGCCCAGCTCGGCTCGCCGCTCGCCTGCTTGACGCATGAGGGGTGTGGTGGGCTTTGGTTCCCATTCCCGTTTCCGAATCCCCCCGTCCAGTCTGCGGGACCATACGCATCGCCCGAGCGAGAAGCCGTGTCCCAGATCCAATGGACGTGTCCTCGTCCTCGTCTCGCCAGCGCAGCCCGACCCCGCTTCTCAAGACGTGTCGCACATGTGCCCACGCCAAGATCAAGTGTGATCGTACGCAGGACCCCGTCAAGTGCGACAGGTGTCTCCGGCTCGGCAAGGAATGCTCCTACGCGCCGTCCCGAGGCCGTAGGCCACCCGGCCCGCGGTCGAGGTACGCACACCATGTCCGCACTCTGTTCATGGTTCGGCCGAACACTGACGTGGTCCCCAAAAGGTCCAACAAGTATCTCCAGGTTGCCGAACAGGCGGCCCACACCGTTTCCGAGAGTCCCGCCACATCCTCCGAAAGCCTCCCTTCGGACGGGGACGGCGGCCCGACGCCTCCGGCAACGGCACCGGCGCTCTCCGGCCCGTCCAGCGCCCAGCAAAGCCGGCCACGCCGAACTAGCATCGACGACGACGACGGCGCCCACGACCCCTTCGACGCCGGCCAGCTTTCGCTCGGCAAGGGCCAGGAACTGCTGGGTAGGTTCCGCACGAAGCTGACGCCGCACTTCCCCTTCGTCGTCGTGTCTGCATCGGACCACGTGGGCACCCTGCGTCAGACGCGACCTGCCCTGTGCCTGGCGTTGCTGGCTGCCGCGTCGTACGACGACGTCCGGCTCCAGCGGGCACTCGGGCAGATGTTCAACGAGCTCGTTGCTGCGCGTCTCGTGGCGGGCACCTTTGCGTCCTTGGACGTGCTGCAAGGGCTGCTGGTCCATCTGGCATGGTGAGTTACCCAGCTAGCTAGCTCACCGTCGTGACTCGTGCTCGCTTGGCTCCAAAGAGATGATGAGGCTGACTGGGTCGTCTCAGGGCTCATTTTCAGCCCAGACCGAAGCGGTACTCTCAACATCTCCATCTAGCAACGAGCATCGTGTCAGACCTGAGGTTGGATCGGCCGAAGAACCCTCGTCGGTGGAATGTCGAGGGTGAAACGGCGACGCACGAGTTCGTCGAGAGCCTCGACGAAACAAGAACATTTTTGGGCACGTACTACCTCTCGTCTTGGTCAGTCGATTTCCGCCAGTTCCCAGCAGATGATGGAGGCTAACGTCGCTCGTTGAAAGCTCGAGCATTGTGCTGCAAAAACTCCGCATCGTCACTCTCACGAGCTACGTGACGGAAACGGCAGTCCGGCTGGGTGAGATTGCCGAAGCTCCAACCGACCAGTATCTCCCGTACATCATCCGTCTCCAGCGACTTGCCGAGGACATTGACGACATTGTGAAGAACGAGTCGACTCTGGACGCGATGCAGATCCAAGCAGCCGTCGCCGAGGCCAAGGAAAGGGTCAAAATATTCAAAAACGAGGTCTCGTTTCCCTTGGGCGACTGTCGTAAGCACAATCCTGACCGTCAAACTTCCCAGCCCATGGCTAACTGATCGTGCCAGCGCTCCTGATACCTCAACTATACACAATACAACTCTGCCTCAACCAGCTATCCCTGCCAGACTCCCCCTTCGGCCTCAACAACCCCTCCTCGCAACGCATGATCCAGGGCCTGTCCGAGAGCATGGTCTCGGCAAAGAACCTCGTCAGCGTCCTCCTCCACACACCGCCCGGGCAGGAGGTCTTCTTCCCCAACATCATATGGGTCATGCTCCACTGCGGCTTCACCCTCGCGGCGCGCCTCGACCTCCAGGCCGCGGACCCCCGCATCGGCTTCATGACCGAACACCTCCGGCAGTTCTCCGACATACCCCATACCATCAGGCAGGTCGTGCTGCGGTTAGAGTCGGCCTCGTCGCCGGACCACGACGACAGGGGCGACCGGGACTCGTTCTACCACTTCTCCATCCGCGCGCGCCGCGTCGAGAAGTGGTACCTGAAGCAGCAGCAGCAGCACGCCGTCAACCACGCGGCCATCTCGCCCACGATGAACATGCCAACGACGCACTCCTACTCTACGCTGGGTACGCCGGCATCAGACCTCTCGCAGCAGCAGCAGGTTACGGGTTTCGAGTATAGTGTTGCGCCGTCCGTCTTTTCCCAGGCGGCTGTTGCGCCTGTGGACGGCGGCGGCATGACGTATCCCCAGTTCACGATGGCCGAGGGCGTCGGGATGCATTCGGCTCGGGAGTTCAACGTGGAGGCGCTCGCTTTTGCAGACTCTTTCATTCCGTTCAAGAGCTGGAATTACGCCCTTGGGGCCGAACATGGTGGCGGGGCGCAGTTTTAGTCTGGAGGGCGTACGGAGGCACAGAGTCTTCGAGTGGCGGATGCGGACTCGGATACGGACACGGGTTCAAGGACAGAGAAGGGGATCATGTACCGCCCGCCTCGACCGAGTAATGACGCTTAATCCATCAACTGGTATGCAAAAGACGAAATCTGCCTGGTGACATACGTAGACGTGCGAGTCTGCGGCTCGATCAACGACTGTGTTGGCGGACCGATGCTGGAGCGGACTGAGACTGAGGGCATGATTCAGTCTCCGTGTCCGTATCTTTAATCGCCCAGTTGCAAGACGCTGTACAGTTGTCGATGCTGTGAGCGGTTTGCGACTGCAAAGCATATATAGGTAGATGAAAGACGTCTCAGAGGAGACGTAGGGTGAGGAACAGCATCGACTTGTCAAGGCAAACATCAGAAAGAAATCCAACAGCAAACATTCAGCCAAGATGCATTATTCTTCATCAGCCTCGGTATTGTCCTTATTGTCCTTGACGTCAATCACATTGGCGGACACTCCCCATTATCAAGCATGTCCTCTTATGAGGGCATACTACCCTGCTCCGACCATCGACAAAGACTCAGACGGGGTCAAGCAGTTCACGAAATAGAGTTTACGTTACTGTTCGATCAGCTCGTCGCGACAGGCGGATCAGAAGATTTTGGTGAAATCACGCCAAACACGACGGAGAAGGACGTCGTATTGTTCTCCGGCGTCAACGACGAGAACTCGGATCTTGTCTTCTTCGAGTATCACCACATTGCCTCGGAAGCCCCAGTCAACGCAACTTTGGGTCCTGACGCGGTGTTTTCTTTGGGAACGCTTAGTCAACTGTTCACGGTCTATGCGTGGCTGGTGGAAGTTGGTGATGTTCAATGGCGCACACCAATCACCGAGTTCATGCCAGAGCTCAGGCGCAAAAACAACTCTACCTCTGCTGCCAACTGGGACTCTGACGTCTCATCACAGAGACTTGGAAAACAAATCCCGACGCCCCATATGGTAATGCAACGATCATGACTGCTCGTGACCACTCATCCATCATGAATAGGCTTGCAATTACCCAACCCATAGGTACCCGTGGGTTACCCAAAAAATAGGTTGGGTAATTACTTTACCTATGGGTCTGGCCCAAATGGTCTATAAGATTTTGGGTACCTATAGTATTACCTATAGGTAGCTGTGGGTACCCAAAATAATATAATTTTAGGTAATAGGTAGTTATAGGTACCTAAAAAAACTATTCAGAAGTATTATAGGAAAGGTAAATAACTAAATTTAATTTTCTTATTTATTTATAAAAATCAAGATAAATAAATATATTATTACTATTACTTATAATAATTATTTGTAGTAATTAATTGTTTCTCTTAAGCTAATTGTTACTATTACTCCTTATTTTTATCTCCTCTATTATTTTTATTACTGCAGATAGTCTGGCTGTTAATAATTTCCTTTTACTTCTATACTTTATATATCTTTTTTTACTACTGTAGTAGTATACTCTAGCGATAATGAAGATTAAACTGTTTTTTTTAGCTAAGTAGCCACTAGTATTAGGTTTAGATAATAGGGAATAGGGAATAACTAGGTAAACTAGTGTATAGGTAAAAAGATTAAGGTTTAAGCTACTAGTAATATATAGAAATTAGTAGATAAGGATAATATCTTTCTGTATAATTATAATTTACTTTATATATATAGCTACTAGGTTAGTTACTAGAAAAAAGTAAGTAAAATAGAAAGTAGTAGCTAATTTAGTGATATTACTTATATTTAAATATTTTCGTGAGAGATACTATTTAGCTACTTCTTAAAGAGTATCAATAGCTGATAATTAGTAATAGAAATCTCTTTTACTAGAAATCTGTATTATTAATTCCCTAATAAGGTGTTAGAAGGAAGTTTTAGGAATTAAAAGCTTAATATTATATGAGTAGTGATAAATTTCCTGAATAATTATAGTTATAGATAATTAGATTTATAGTAATTATTTATAGTAATTAAGAATAAATTTACTGCTAGGATAGTATTTATATAGTTTTCGCTAGATAGACTTTCTGGCTGAAGTCTTTCTAGATAAGGTCTTTTAAGCTACTGAGGCTTTCTGAGTAGTAAGGTTCTTATTAGTAGCTGAGGTAGCTGAGGTTGAGGTTTTTACTGTAGTCTGTTTAGCTGTAGTAGTAGCACCATATTTATATTTTTTTTTTTGGTAAGCTATCTGTAAATAATATTTAATTAGTTAAATTAAAATAAGAATAATAAGTAAACTTACACTACTGAGTGGTAATATTAGTAATATTACTATTATGAGGTTTATATATTAATATATTAAGTAGAAGTAGTGAATACTTTTTATAATTATCTTAAAAAGGAAGAAGTAAATTAGTAAATATTAAAATATTAATATCTCAGCTATTTTAAAGAATAAAAATATAAAACCAATACTATTTAAATTATATAATCTTTTAATATATATAAATATATTTTATAATAAATTTCAGAATATAATTTAAATTATTACTTTTTTTTCAGAAAGAAGCATTTATATACAGACTACACTACAGATATTTATCTCTAATCTTTTCATTTTTTATTTCTCTAAATTATTCACCTAACAAAAATAATAACAATAATAATAATACTAATAAGATAGTAAGGAATACTCTACTACCTCTTTATTTAATAAAATACTAAAAGAATTTCCTTTACTAATAAGCTAGCATACAGAAACTTTAAGATATTATTATTTTTAGGTTACAGTAAGTTACCTAAGTTCCTAATAATTTTATAGTAATTAATTATATTAATCAGAATATAGACTACCCTACAAGCTTTAGCGTAGGATAGAAAAAAAAAGTAAATAATAACTACTTATAGAATAAGTATATAAAAAAAAGTTAGAGTCTGCCTGGAGACTATAACTGATAAGGAGAAGTATTTAGAGCAAGTTAAAAAGTCACTAAAAGCCTAGGAAAGCTGGAAGATAAAAGCTCTTCTTTAGAGTATTAAATATATTAATATATCCTAATCAGCTCGTCTCAATATAGAAAATCAGGTCCACAATAATATTTATTCAGCTACGTAAGTTTTTACTACTAAGAAAGAATTTAGAATATTTACTTATTTAAAATAGTATACAGAAAAATACCTATCCTTTACAGATTACAGTATAGTATAATATTAACTATACTCCTCCTGGTACTTAATCTGCTGGGGTTTAGTATAATAAGAAAAACCTACTAATTAGTTTTAATAATAGTAATAACACCTAGGAAGATATTAAGTTTAGGAACCTATTAATATAGATAGAAGAGATTCTTATTAATATAGATACTTATAATAACTATAAAACTAGCTAACAGGCTAAAGAAATCCAGAGTATTAAGTATAAGACCCAGAAGATTATAAAGCAGTATAAATAGGTAAATACTAACTAATTACTATAATTAATTACTATAAATACTAATAAATTATAGTTAAATAAAAATAGAGAGTTTCAGTATTTCTGAAGAGCCTAGCTTACAGTACTTAAGCAGCTTTATATAAAACTTTAACTTTAGCGTAACTACCCTAATATTATATTAGAGATTATCAAAAAAAGCTTTATAAAGAATAGATAAGTTAACAGCCTAACACTCCTTATAAAGGAGGAGTTTCTATTTTATTATATACTTACAAAATACTGAAAGACTATTAGTATACTGGTAAAATCTCTATCTTTAAACTATAAGGTAAAAAAGTAAGTAATATTAAAATATTATAGAATATTTACTAATTATTTTAGGCTTTTTAAGCTTAAGTACCACTCTACCCTTAATATTCCCAGCTACCTCTATATAACTTATAGCTACTATTATATTATTAACTATAAGCTTACTCTTCTAGATATAGTTTAAGAGGTTTATAGTAGTAAGCTAAAGTTGGATTAAATTATCCTTCCTGGCCCTACTTCCTTATAGTAGGATATTAATCTTATTAAGATTAACTAATTTACTGAGGAGATAGAGAAGAGTTTCAAGGGAAGTATAAAGTATATCCTACTCTATTTATACCTCTAAATTCTATCTTAAGTATTTCCTATATCTTAGGATAAATATTAGTAGGAAGCTTAAAACTTAATAGCTAAGCTAGACTTTACTTTCATTAAGAAGATTACAGAAGAGATAGAATAGGGAAAATAAGTTAGAAATAATTATTTTATAGTAATTAATTATAGTAATCAGTAGAAATCTCAATTTTTAATTAAATTAAAAACCCTAAATATTCTTTAATAGTTTTTTCAATAAATTAAAATCTTTCTTTAGTAAAGTAACTTATTTTATATAAATTATATAGAGATTTATATCTAGATAAATCAGTAAATATTTTATTTCCTTAAAAATATACTTACTTAGGAATAATATAGTAAGGTAATCTTTAGTAACTTCTTATAATATATAAAATATAGTAAATTAGATTTTAAACTCCTTTTAAGCATAATTTAATAGAGACTATATAATCTTACATATAAGCTACCTAAACAGTGCTTTTAGAATAAGGAAGTTAGTTATTTTTTGAAGTTTCCTGATCTTATATAAAGTATAAACTAACTTATTAGATAAAGTTAATATAATAGTAACTAAATATTCTTACCTCCTAGATACTATTATTTTTTCTTCTTAGGTAATATAATAATTACTAGCTTCTTACAGGCTATTTTTAGTTTATCTAGTAGTTTTAGTAGATACTCTAAATCTGTCTATATAGCTACTTTTATAGTAAACCTAGTTTAGTTTATATTTAACTTTTATCTGAAGGGAGGAAGTTTAGAGCTGGAGGGAGTAGTCTAACTAGATAAATAGATACTTATATGTCTGGATATTAGTATATTTCTAATTTCTACTGGGGGTGATAATAGAATTTCTAGAGGTATAATACTAATTTAATAATAATAATAAATATAAGTGTGAGAATAAATTTGATAATTATTAGAATAGGTTTTTTTTGTGGGAGTTATAATTTAATAAATATGGAGTTTATAGTAAAATATCTAACTACAAATAATTATTAAATATAACTTTATAATATTTTAAAATCTAATCTATACCTTATATTCTGCATTTAAGTTAATTAATATAAATATTATAGTAATCACTATTTTATAATTCTGATAGAATATTAAAAAGCTATCTCTACTATTTCTAAGATATTATAATCTCTACTTAACGCTAACCTAGAGGATAGTTTAGATCCTCTATATACTACTAATCTTCATATTTACTATAATTTTATTATTCTTATAGTAAACCTCCTTAGTTAGTTTAACACTCTTTAGTAAACTCTCTAATAGTATAAATTTTAGGTTATAGATAGTTAATATTTACTATAAAGTAAATAATCCCTCGAGGAATATCTTAACTAAGTAGAAGTATTCTAGTCTGGCATTAAAATATTAATTTAGGATAAGTTTAATTATATATTCTTTCAAACTACTAGGCAACTAGTAATATTATGTAAGTAATACTATAAAATACTAATCTATCCTCATATTAAATCAAGTAGTATAAATACTATATTAAAATATTCTAAGATTTATACTCTAAAGCTATATAATTAAACTTAGTTAGATAATTTACTTATTAGTAAAGTAATTATAAGTAACTCTTTTTAGTATTTATAGTAATTATTTATAGTAATCAAATTTAGATTTTATCTAGTAATTATATAGATATTTTATAATAAGCTTTCATCCACTTAGTAATAGAGGCTAATTTATTATTAAATATTATTTATAATTACTTCTTTAAGTAGTTTTACTAACTTCTATAACCTAGCTACAATCCACTAAACTAACTAATATTATCTAAATAGCTATCAGCTGAGACTCTAAAAATTCAGTTATTACTTCTTAGTTTACTTCCTAAGAATAAGAAAATCTTACTTATAATTAATATCTAGAGTATTCCTAGCCTTAAATATTCTCTCCTTAGGGTTCTCTACTATTTTATTAATAAGAACTAGAATTTATAATAAGTTATTATTAATACTACTAATATATCTAGAGGGTATACTTAAATACAGTAAGCTAAAGTAATAATCCAGCTTTTTTAATACTTTCAAGAGAGAACTAATTAATAGCTATATTTTCAAACAGTTTCAGTAGATAATACTTCATCTTTTAACCCTAAGCTCCTTACTGAAGAATATAGCTATTACTTTAAGACTATAATTCCTAATATCTACTATATTAAATATCTTACCTATATTTTTAACTTTATTATCTGTAAGATATACTATACAGTTAAAATATCTTAATCTGAAGCTTCTAAGAATAAGATACTTAATATTAAACTAAAAGATATAAATAGTAAATATAATAATATATAGATAATTTTCTACTAAAACTATTTAAAATACTAATATTCTATTATAGAAACTCTTCAGATTTCGAGAACTAAGATTAAGATTAACAGGATAAAGAAAATATTCTAGAGTATAATAACTAATAAGCTACTAATCCTACAGATTATAAACTATAAAAATAACTTAACTAAACAATTTCATAAAGTAAGAATTATATAAATATAGTTATTTATAAAGTAAAGCTATTTATAGTAATTATTTATAATAATATTAAGTTAATAAATAATAGATTAGATAACTTACTATCTCTCTCAAGCTTTCAGTTTTTAAATCCTAAGAATTTAAAAAACTTTAAGAATCTACTTAACTATAGGAAAAGCTTTTAAGACTTCTATAAGATATTTATACTTAATAGAACTCAATAACTATTATATATATCTAAGCTAGACTCCTCCAGTAAACTATTAATATATAGTTCCAGAAGTAGAGAAAAAACCAGGAAAATATAATTTTAAGTATAGAATAGGAAGCTTTAGATATCTTACTTAATATTATAAAGCTTTTTATTTTATTTACTAATCTTATTAATTATATATAGAATATTACCACTAAGTATACTTTTATCCTCCTTTAGATTATTTTACTATATTTTCAGATATATATTACTATTCTGAAGGAGAAAATTAACTATAATAATTAAAGTTAGATATCTATAATTACTAATATAACTTTAAATAGTTAGAATAAGTTTAATAAGTATATTAATATATTTCTTAGATTTGATTCTTTCTAGGTTTATAATATTATTACTCTCTTAACTCTAATAGTGAAATGGGGTGGGATAATAACAACAAAAACAAACAAAAGAACCTTATAAAAGAGTGGCTGTAACGGCTATACGGCCGTAGCTATATAGCTGTACTAAAAAGGGAGTGAAAAACGAAGGGAAAAACTGGCTTCTGTTCTGCTGTAACTGGCTTGCTACGCTATGGTTAAATATGTGGCTACGTAGGGCTGTAGCCTTATGTACGGCTAGTGGCTACGTAGCTTCTCTGTACGGCCCAGTTGGCCTCATGGCCCCCAGGCTTATTATAATCCTCCCTATTTTTGAAAGCTTGCGCCCCCACGCGATCAAAAATCCAGACAAAAATAACTAAAACCTAACTAGCCCCGCAGGGTAAAAAAAAAGTCGAAAAATGGATTCGAACCATAGCCCTCGGCTATGCGTACGAATGTACGTAACTTCTTGGCCATGAAGCCCTTATCGTTTATACTAATAAACTACTTTCGTATCTATAAGTATTACCTCTCCTAGCTGGAGGTCTATCAAAGTCGCCATGCGGGGCATATATACTACCCCTGGGGGTATTCTTCCTCTCCAGAGTGGTCTTTCCTTTTGAACTAGGTATTTTTAATATGGTCTTTATGCGTAATAATCGATAAATCGTCGTAACTGTAGAGCTTTATTCAGTCGGGTTTCCTTCTTTTTTGTGAGGCCTCAAGGGCCTTAGGGTAGTATACGTATAGTTATAACGTAGCTATAGCTATACGCGTTACTGTAAGTTTATTATTTTTATTGATTATCGACGCTTTCGCTATACGTATAGCTGTAGCTATAACCCACAGAAGCTGTGGCATCCGTATAGCTATAGCCTCCGTATAATCTATAGTATTTGTGGATCTATAGTATCTATAGGGCTATAGCAAAACAGTCGTATTTGAATGTAGTTAATGGCGTTAGTCTGCAAATAAGGTGGGTTAGTTAGTTAGTCTATTAGCTTAGTGGCAGGTTTATTTAAATAGTATAGAAGTGTTCACCTATCATAACCTAAAAGGAAGTAATAGGTATAAATCCTGGATAGAGACTCTATTGAAATAGGGTGAGACCCTGGATGGACCTCCATTGAAATGGGGTGGAACAATAATAATAAAAATAAACAAAAGAACCCTATAAAAGAGTGGCTGTAACGGCTATACGGCTGTGGCCGTATGGCTGTACCAAAAGGGATGAAAATGAAGGGAAAAACTGGCTTCTGTTCTGCTGTAACTGGCTTGCTACGCTACGGTTAAATACGTGGCTACGTAGGGCTGTAGCCCTANNGTAGCCCTACGTACGGCCAGTGGCCACGTAGCCTCTCCGTACGGCCCAGTTAGCCTCATGGCTCCCAGGCCCATCACAATAGTTAGTACTTTAGTCTCTCAGATATAAAGTATTTAATTTAATTTCAGCTAAACTCTTAAAATTTTTATAGATACTAAAATCCTTTAATAATAAGTTAAATAAAATTTCATTAGAGTTTATATAGACTAATACTATCTAAAAACTTAATAGATTATCTAGTAGATTAATAGTATTTAACTATAGAGCTTATTTAGCTTTATATAAGTAATATAGTCTGGTAGTCTAATAAAAAAGGTATTTATAGCTATTAATTATAGTAATTAACTATACTAATTATATTTAGGATACTTAATTAAGAATATAGTAAACTTAGGATATCTATAATAAATATTTTAATATAAGTATATTTATCTTACTTATTTAATTCTGAAAATATTCCTAATATATTTTTTAGTTATACTTACTAGTAAAATAGCTTAAACTTTTTAGATAAAACTTAATTATAGATATCCCCAGTTTAAAGGTATTTATACTATAGCTGCAGATTATCTCTATATCTAAGCTATATCTATTCCTGTCGGTTTAACCATTCGGTTCAACCGTCATGGCCGCTTGGCCACCTCGTGGCCCACTATGCCATGGCCACATCGGGTAAATAGTCGGCCCGTATGGCCGTACAAGCTACGTGGCCACACTGGCCACGTGGCCATACGGCCATATAAGCCCTTCTACGTATGTGGCCTCCGGCTACGTAACCTAGGAATAACAACAACGATTTACCACAACAGAACAGTTTGCACCCGCACAGCGAAGGCCACGTGCGGCGTGCGATTACCTCTGACGGGTAAACTAATACTGATCAGTGGTTGACACAACCGTCATACCACTATACCGCAGATCAGCAAGGCCTACTACGTTGGAAGAAGCAATCGCGAAACCCTACGCCTGAGGTCTACGTAAGGCGAAAGATCGCGAGACTATTACTTGGACGCCTCAGACCCTCCCCGCCTTAGGACCTCGCTAGGAGCCTCTGAACTGCATGCTAACCCCTTACGGATCGCCACTGTTATGATGCTAACGACTGCGATTAACTTTGGTTCGAAATAAGGTAACTTCCTAACAATAACTGCTGAGAAGCTAACGACTGCCATCACTTTTATTGCTTACGGAAGCGCATTCAGTAAATGCAATAACAACCCCTCAAGCCTCACGATCTTCCCCACGCAGGTACTGGATTTTGCAGCTTCAGTATTATCCTCTTCTTTTAAGAGGTCTATATAGCCTCATAGTAATATAAGCAGCTGGCGGTTCTATAGCCTTATAGCGTTATAGACTCTCAAACACTACTGAGAGCTATATAGCCACTTAAGCTGTATATGCAACCAACGGCCCTATAGCTGTGTGGCCTTATAGCCTCTCGAAACCTTTCAACACCCCCCACACGTGTGGCTCAGACAACAGCCCTCTCCCACAGCCCTCGCAGCTCCAAGAGGGCCATACGACAACAGCCCTCTCCCACAGCCCTTACGGCTCCAAGAGGGCTATACAACAATAGCCCTCTCCCACAGCCCTCACAGCTCCAAGAGGGCCATACGACAAAAGCCCTCTCCTACAGCCTCCAAAAGCAACAATCTCGGAGACTGCCAGAGGGCATATGACGTTGCCAACCTCTCGAGGCAACAACCTCCTTGTGGCCTTGTGGCCTCACGGCCTCATGGCCGCGTGGCTGCATGGCCGTATAGCCCCGTGGCCGGCCCTTATGGCCCCATGGCCGGCCCTCATGGCCCCGTGGCCCCGTGGCCGGCCCTCATGGCCCCGTGGCCCCGTGGCCGGCCCTCATGGCCCCATGGCCCCCGTGGCCCTCATGGCCTCACTGCCCTCATGGCCCCGTGGCCTCAAGTCTCGAACAGAGCCCTACACCCCTCCGATCTCCGACGTTTACTTGAAGAGATCCCAGCGATCAATACGACCACTACAATCATATGGAGGGATGGATGGGCAACGGGTTCAGCGGCAAAAGGAGGACATCGAAAAACATGGTTTTTGGTAGTTGGCTATTCAGGCTTCTTTGTATTTAGACGACGGCGCCATGGCATAAAAG
>MASP02000612.1:17190-111847 GCA_001693025.2 Colletotrichum lindemuthianum | reverse complement strand
TATAATAATAAAATTAAGGAATATATTATAAACTAATAAGTAGAAGTTACCTACTTATATTAATCTTAAAGATAAGATTCTTTAGAGGGGAGAGTTAATATTATAACCTAACAGAATTAGAGCTAAATTATAAAATATCTAGTAGCTACAAAGTATCTTATATATATAAAAGGAAGAATATAATAAGAAACCTACTAAATTATAAAGAAACTATAATATAGATTATATAATAATAAAAGATAAGTAATTATCCTACAGAGTAAGTAATTAATTAGTAGATCCTTAAAGTAATTAGTAAAGTTAAGTAATTACTAACCTATAGGTAGTAATTACTTCTTACCTTTAGATTAGTAAAGAATAATATAATATTAATAGGAATAGGAAAACCTATAGAATTATAGACTTATATATAGAATAAGCTTAAGTTTACTTAAGGTCAGACTTTTATAGCTTTTCAGTAATTAAGTTTATAATTATCTTTAGATACTTCTAGCTTTATCCCTCAATCCTCTTATTAGACTTACATCTAATTACTATAAGCTCTGAAGACTTAATCTTATTAGTATTATAATAATATTATTACCTATATATTATAGCCTTAACTTACTACTAATAGACTTACCTCTGCAAGACCTAAGGCTGGCTGTGATATTTATATCTATATAACAAGATTACATACAGCATACAATTACTCTAATAACTAAACTAATAAAAATCTCTATTACTAATTATTAGCTATTAGTATTTTTTAAGAAGTAGCTAAGTAGTATATTACTAAAATATTTAAATATAAGTAATATTACTAAATTACCTACTACTTTCTATTTTACTTACTTTTNNGCTATATATATAAAGTAAATTATAATTATGCAGAAAGATATTATCTTTACCTACTAATTTCTCTATACTGCTAGTAGCTTAAGCTTTAATTCTTTTTTCTATATACTAATTTACCTGGTTATTTCCTATTTCCTATTATCTGAACTTAATACTAGTAGCTAATTAGCTAAAAAATAGTTTAACTTTTATTGTTGCTAGGGTAAACTACTATAGCAGCAAAAAAAAGTATATAAAGTATAGAAGGAATAATAGAAGTAAAAGGAAATTATTAATAGCTAGATTATCTCTAGCAGTAAAAATAATAGAGAAGATAAAAATAAGAAGTAATAGTAATAATTAGCTTAAGAGAAATATTAATTACTATAAATAATTACTATAAGTAATAGTAATAATGTATTTATTTATCTTAATTTTTATAAATAAATAAGAGAATTAAATTTAGTTATTTACCTTTCCTATAGTATTTCTGAATAGTTTTTTTAGATACCTATAACTACCTATTACCCAGAGTTATATTATTTTAGGTATCTATAGCTACCTATAAGTAATGCTATAGGTACCTAAAATCTTATAGACTATTTGGGCCAGACCTATAGGTAAAGTAATTACCTAACCCATTTTTTGGGTAACCCACGGGTACCCATGGGTTGGGTAATTGCAAGCCTGATCTGAAGGCGGCATCTCTAGCGCCAAGCTGGGACGACACGCTGTGTATTGACATCCAGCCCTTCGGACCCCTGCTAATGAGACGACAGGCGACCCCGTTATCTGGGTTCTGGCGGGCCTTTGCTGACGATCTGGAAGAGTGTGATCTGCCCTGCTTCTGTTAGCGTGCGAGGGACTCGAGTCCGCCTTGCCACGAGCTACCGGCGTGGTGGAGAAGAGAAAGCGAGAAACAGGGTGCTACTTTCTGTCTGAGGCTCGCTTTCAGGCGTCGATTGGGTTTTTTTGTTGATGTCTTGGACGTTCTCGGGGTTCGAACTCGTCTCCAGGGCCTAGGAAGATTTCGGATAAATAGACCTGACTTAGTCTTCGTTGACCAGGTGCTGAATATGACCAATCTCTATCCTCTCTCCGAGTTAGTCTGTCAAGCACGGTAGCTTATGCTTCCGCGGCAGATTCTTTGGCGGACTTTTATCGTGAACTGAGTAGTTCGGATGGTTGGCGTTGGAGAGTATCTCTAACTTGCTTCAACTTTGGCAGCTCTTCTCTTTTTTCATCCTGTCTCTGGAGTCGACGACAATGATCACCATCCTGAGCTAGGTAAGTGCGCTAATCTTTCTGTTTCTTAAGTCTATCCTGCTGTATGATGTTATTGCTGTCGTTACACGTGTCTCTGAGTTTCCCCTTTTCCGATTTTTCCTTGTCGAGTTGCTGGCGAGTGTTTGGTTTGTCGTCTGCCATGATTTCCGAGTCCTTTGATCACATGTCCCCAATCGCTCACGTACAGTACCATAGCTAACGCAAAAGACCCATACCCTTTTCTACCATTACCGTACCTCGAACTGCACGAACTGTCATGGCGGATGACCAGCGTGGTCTGCCGGACTCATGCTCCGCCGCGGAGCAGCCCTCGGTTGACCGGACGAATCCCATACCACTGAGCTGAAATAATCGACATCGCTGTACCTGTTGCTTCGGTCGGTATGCCGCCTGGGAGGCGGCTTCAACGGCGTGGGGACGTCCAGGCCACTCTCGTGTCGCTCAATCGTTATGAACTCCACACCATCGTCGGTGTCGACCCTTGTCAGCGGCAGCGTCATCTTCATCTCGTTCCGCAGCGCCTCGCGGTTGCTGTTCACGCGTGCGTTGGGCGGCGGCGCGACTCCAGAGTTGGTCCGAGAGTACGCGCTATCTCTCCTGAAGCTGTCTCCTCGCGGGTACGAGAAATTCGCGCTGCCTTTCCTCGTAGGCGAGGACATTGCGCTGTCCGCTCTCATGTCGGAGTTGTTGCGTGAAACGTTGCCGGCGACCCTCGGTGTCTCGGGATCTTCGGCCTGGCGACGCGCTGGGATGAAGGACACTCGCGAGTGCCTTTTTTGTGACATGATACCCCCGTCAGACTGACTGAACAACTCCGTGTCGGCGCTTTCATCAGTATTTCTTGCGTGGTACAGTCTAGGTCGAGCACTCTTGGAGCCCAGTAGAGGGTGAAGCGTGGGCACGCAGACACATATCAGAGCACTCGCGAGTTCCGTTATCGACCACACACCCGAGATGACGGAATCGTACGTGGGGTCGTTTGATGTCGATGCGAGCCGCAGGTTTGTGATTCTGACCACTGATATAGAACACGTGCTAGCACGACTGTATTAGTCCAGTTCACCCCGCGGGTGATGCATACAGAGGTGACTCACAAGATGCCTATTCCGAACGTAACCATGAGCACTACCAACGCTTTCGGGGATATCCTCAGCGTCCGCAGAAGCGGTATGGGCATGCAGAGGATGGCGACGTCGGTGAACAGGTTGATCGACGAGCCAATGAGCCACCAGTCAAGTAGTTCGATGCATCGACCGGGGACGCTCAAGTCCCACAAGCTCCTCAGTGGTATGCAAGCGAGGCAGATCGAAATCACCTGAGTAATCCTAAAAGCCACGATGAAGAAGAGAAACATGTTGCAGAGTTTGACGAATGGCGGATACGGGAATACTCGACGGTATTGCAGGAGGAACGTCGTCTTTATCAACAGCAATGCCTTTTTGTGTGATGAGTATGTTTTACAAGTGGTGCAGGGACAGAACTTATCAACTCACCACTTGATAGAACGCAACCGCAGTGATCGATATCTGTGATCAGGTTAGATGGCTTCTTGACTTGTTGGGGCCTTTCTCGACGTGCCTCCTGGGTCTTGAAGTAGTTCTCTTGGGATAGCTTGACGACATGGAGCCCCTCTCCGTAGTGGGTATCTACAACGTAATGGTTAGTTGCTTATACTGGCAGACGTGTGTCCACAGATCGACTGACTTATGAGCATTAGAAGACCGACGATGAGAACGGAGACCTGCCAATCCTCTCGTCAGCTATTGTCATCTCAGTTCACCGACGTCAACCTACGTAGGAAGCCACCAGGATGTAATCATCAAGGGCCCAGCTTCTCAGCAACAGGCCTCGAACATACACCCTCAGTGTAGTGACTAGGGTCGCGAGAAGAAGGGCTACTGTCGTCACGCCCACAACCAAAGGCTGTCTTGTCTCGCGCGTGTACGCCATCGGTTCATCTAAGCCCATCGCCGCTTCATTGGGGTTCGAGGCGTTCATGGTCGTCGTTTTCATCCCCTTCCCCCTTTCGGGGCCCCGAGTTTCGGGTTGCCGATGCTCTCAGCGGATCAGTTGTGATGCTAATCTCGCAGTCAACGTATGCATAGTTTGGCAATGGCTGTAATCAACTAGTTGAATAATTTCTTGACTCTTTCTCCGAGACGTTCGAGCTGGGTGACGGGCCAGGTAGAAAGTTGGCCAAGTGTTCGAAGGGCAAGAAGAATTGGACTGGAAGTTTTCCGCAGGGGAGAAAGAAAGATGATTAGACTCAAGCCCTGGAAAGAAAGTGAGACGTTGGAAGTTGTGCCTTCGGCTGCCGCGTGTCGCGGCAAGTGTGTTTATGAGTGTTGGTACCTGCGATGGAATGTCCATAGAGTTGGCGCTAGGGGCACAGAGTTGTCGCCGTTCATGACACTCGGGAGGAGGAGACATGGATATCCTGATATCTCTCAGCACGGGCGTGACTCGGTTTCAGTTATTTTGCGAAACAAATGTAGATGGAATCAAGTTTCTGGAAAAGAAAGCCTGTCATACTCCCGATTGGTGAATCCTCTCGCTTCCGCTCTAGTATCTCTAGATTGAGTGACAGGCTGACAGACTTGCGATGGAATGCCATAGTCCATGAATTCATCGCCCGTGCTTATTATGATCACAGAATAACAAAATGCGAAGTCTCGGTTCACTTCGGTCAAATTGTGTCAGAGAGAAATCGGTTTAGATCTCGTCTCAGCTACCGAGAACCATATTATCAATGACGTTGCCTTCGGAAATCGCGCCCTCTTGCCTTGTGGTGCCTTTTCTCGGAGTCGACTAGGTGTTTCGTCTGCTCGTTTCCCAATCGAATCCTAACCTTGTTTTCTGCTCATCCAGCCAATTTTCAAAAAGTCTGTGGCTCCCAAAGCAAGGGCCACGAACCTTTCATCTGTTGTCTGATAGATGAGATGGTCACCTATTTGGGCCTGGCCGAAGCCCTGTCACCGCACCTGTGACTCCCCGGGTTGTGCAGATCAGTCGCCCTCGAAAGTCTCAACTGAACGGGATGACCGTAAACGACAGTTTAAACCGAGTCGTGTCTTTCGGGCACGTCGGCGGGATTTTACTGAAATGGTAAGCCAAAGATGGCAAGTCGTGAAGCTTTGAATCGAAAGTTGAAATTATTGTTCGTAGTGGGTCTGAAATTGCCATCCGAAGAATTCTCAAGTTCCCCTTTCGCCGAACAATACTGTCTTGGGGTGCTTTTGATCCTTTAATGATGAAAATCATCTAGGACGCGAATGTGTCTTTGCGTCATTGTAAGTCAATGGTTTGGGTACCGATTCTCCGCTGCTTGGGTCAGGTGTGGTTGTTGAAACTTGAGGGCGCACTTTCAATTGCGTGTACTATTTTCGCGTTGGCTTCGAACATCCAGACTCTGGCTGATACATCTTTTGAGTATAGCAGGCTTTCTCTGGGTTTCTCATAGCTTCTTTACTATGTGAGTTGATGTTCGCCTTACCCACCCATGCTGCACTACCTGTGTAGTCGCAACTAAACATCAAAGATGTCTGGCAAGGACGCCATCTATCATCTTTCTCAGCCCAAAGAGTTGTCGCATAATTAGCATGAGATAGCTGTAAGATTTATCCTTAAACACAATTAGCGACTTGGTGTCAACCTATCTCTCTCGGTTAGACCATCGACGTGTAAGCCACGGCCCTTGTAAGCACTTTAACGGAATGGTGCTAGGTCACCTTATCGCGCAGTTCAAAATGACTGGGCACACAACACGTTTTTTTTCTGCCACTAGAAATAAACAAGCGTGGCAGTGAGAGCGGATGATTCATGTGAATGTGAGGCTGTTTCAGGAAAGCACACACATGGAGTCGTCGGCTTGATATTCCGATATCTTTTACCGGACATACCTTCCCTAGCGTGACACATATGCCAAGCCTGGCGAGCAGGGGAGAGGGTAATTCGCTGTTGACTTGGTAACACAGTGATGTCATGTTTTTAATACACAATGTGCTCTCAACAAGTTTGCGAGAGATGTTTTTGAATGTAGTAGTGTTCAACCTTCGTTCGCTCGACAACCTTCGTTCGCTCGATATCTGTGATAATAATGAACCGACAGTCGCAGAAACCAAAATAGCCCGGTGGTTGGGAAATAACGTTTCTTCGCCGCAACCTCCGCGTAAGATGAGCAAGCGGATACTATCAATGGCGAAGAAGCTGAATAACAATCGTGGTATTCTGTCCTCAGCTTCAAGTTTGAGGGGCCGTTGAACATATGTGATGCAAGTCAGGTCTCCCTTTAGACTTTGGGCGACCTGTTTCGATCACTCGAAGTCTATCATGGACAGCATTTCAAGTTCTTTGTAATTTTTGTTCATTTCAGGCAGACTAGTTTGATTAATGATCAGGAAGGCCTGTGACTGTATGAGTCAACTGAGCGTTCAGATATCTCGGCACATGCCACATACCACCAAAGGGGCTCATCAGACGCAAGATTGTCGTCTTCTCTATGCAGGTTATGGCAATCTCCTCACATGTACTCAGTAAGATGACTGGTAACTGCATTATTGTAGAGTATTGCTATACGTTTGTTTCACTCAAACCGACTTTCAAAGTTGAGATATAGTATGAGCCTAGATACCGGTAGAAGTTTTGGCCGAGTTACATAAAACGAGTGCATTAAAACTCGAATGTGATAAGAACCGATACTAACCTATGATAGTGGTCAAACTACGGATGTGTTTCCAAAGGATGAATACAGATATTGAAACTGAGCATGGTTACTCCGCCGCATATTTGTGACCTGCTTTGACCATAGCGTCCTGTGGTGCTCTGATACTCACTGGTAAAGTCTGGTCACGATATCTACCCTAAACCTTCCCCGACAAGTTGGACCTGAGGATTTCAGTCAAGATAATCTTTTATCTAAAGTGGTCTATGAGTAAAGCAACTTGAACGTCCTTGCCGTCAGTATTTTGTAACTTCGTGGTATTCATCCGGGCTATTTGCTGGCTTATGGTTGGGGTCTATGTCCCGCATTTGTTCTCACCGCGCCCTCTACCTTTCTAATTATTAACTATCTCGGACTAGAATACGCTTTTGGAACCTGCTCTATTTTATCTTCCTACGGAGGAACTTGAAGACTGTGTTTACTTCATTATATGGAAAAGAAGTTAGATTTGATTGTATATATCTTATTCCTAACCATTTTGTAGTGTTCCCAACGCTAGTTGCGTGGTCTTCCGTTGGGGTAGAAAGATATCT
Organism: Colletotrichum lindemuthianum; assembly: GCA_001693025.2. Lineage (NCBI taxonomy): Eukaryota > Fungi > Ascomycota > Sordariomycetes > Glomerellales > Glomerellaceae > Colletotrichum > Colletotrichum lindemuthianum. The sequence continues at coordinate 104,491 of MASP02000612.1, read as the reverse complement.
ATAAACGATAGACAAGTTCAAATGAGCCTCTGTGAGGAGAAGAGTATTGATGCTTCATATTAAGGGTATATTGGAGTTTTAATAGCGGTTTATGACCAGTTACATATTTCTCCAAGGTAGGGGATGACGAAGATGGTGGGTGAAGTTTTTGATATCTGTCGCTGTTTCGGATTAAAGACAGCATCCAGGCTACTTTCTTTGTGCGCAAACAGACTGGAATGGAAGTAATTGACAGCTAGCCACGTGTATGTGACAGACGTTGAAAATCTGGGGCAGTGAGACGACAATGATCTCGGGGTGCATCCTGATTCCTAATGACCAACACACCGAGAACAGTAGGCCCACGTGAGATTTACTCACGTATGAGCGGCCTTTCTCAATGGGATACCGATGCTCTGGATATCTGGCTATTGGGTCCCACTGAAGATTCCCGGTATCAAATGAACGGCAAACAGATAAGCAAGCTGCCTTGAGGAACTTGAAGCTTGCTTCCTACTTTCCTTTTTCACAAAGGGCGACTTAAATTACAAGCTAGTGGAAATCAGATTACTCTTCAAAATTAATGAACGGAGCAGACTGTCGGAGCATGGCGTTCGTTCGATTTCTAACGTTGAGTTGATACTGACAGTGACAGCCTTTGGCAAGCGGCGTCGCGTCTTTCGTTATCTGCAAATAATATGAAGACTAAAAAGAAGATTGAGAAGAATGCCATACCATCACTTTGAATAGAATGATAAGTATAATTTAGCTGATTTCCTTTCGTGGGTTATCGTAATACAGTATCTTACTGTCAGATCAAAACCCCGTAACTAGCATTAAAAAGCCTGCACGTCTCTATGGGGCTGTTGACCATTCCACAAAGCATGGCATTCAATCCGTTTCGCTTCACCTCCACGTTGGATGACGGTTTTTGCCAGAATAAATGTACTACGGGAGTGTTTCTTCGGGAGTGTCTGCGCACTTTCGTCTCCCAGTACGCGTTATGTCCTGCCCAGTGCCAAGTATTGGAAAGACTTATTGATCTGTCTACGTGACAACTCCTTGCTACACTAGAAGCTTCATATGCAGACTGTGTCGCTAAGACAAGGCTGGCGTCGCGGGTTTACCTTTGCGATATAGGTAGGGTCGAGGTTTGCTCCTTCCTGTGAGTTTAGAGGGCTTCGACATGAGAAGAGTGGTAGGCCTCGTGTTTCGCGCCACTTTCGATACCTGTAGTAGAACAAACAAGTAGCCATTTCATACGCATGAGCATGGAACTGAAGGCACAAGAAAGAACTATCATGGACTGAACGATACAAGTGGACCAAACGAAATGGAAACACCAACGAACAAACACCGTCTAATCCGCCCAGACTGCGACAAACAGAAGCAGGGTCAGATACGCCACTTGACCAAGGCTCAACATCCCAATGTCACAATGTAGACCGCCACTCAGAACTTATCAGCTCAGAAACCGACGTCTTGTGCTCCCATACGTCTCCAAGCATAGGTTTGACATGTGCGGCCATCATTTCTTCGTGCTGCCTGATGCTTTGTTTGGGAGGCCGCAGTCGTGAGGGACAGTGTGGACGATGGTGGTCGTGTCGCGGGTCTCGCCGTTACCCCTGACTACCTTGGTCGTCTTCTTGTAGCACCTGTTCGCTCATGATTAATAACCACGCCAGGCATGTGGGACTGGAATGAGTTACACTCACATTTTATCTGTTTGGAATGACTCAAAGATTTGCGGACTGACTGGGACACCAAGCTCAGGCTGGTTTCTCAAGGCAGCAGAGCAGAAATGTTTCACGCAGGGATGAGAGGCGACTTAAATAGACATGTGACAATGAGGACAAAATATAGCCAGGAAGAGTTCAGGACGGTAGAAGAATAAACATGCAGCATAGTCTTCGGTCTCGCGCTCAAGCAGGGCAACCAGTACCCGATGAGTCCGACGTGCCTCTGGAATGATGCAAAGAACGTAAGATAGGGTAGAAAGACCACCACCTTCGTCGTCTGCTGAGACTCATTACTGGCCCCAGGTCCATGTCATGGTAGAAATCAACTTGGAGATAACGTAGCAGGCGACCAATACCAGCAGCTGATGTTTCCCCCTTCCACGAAAACTCCCGGACGACAAAAGCAGTGAAACCAAAGGCGACGGATATCCGCAACACCGAGCGAATCTCACCGGGCGCTTGCAGTCATGTGTTGTTTCGCAAAGGCAGGCTGGGCTGGAATGGTTGCCACGCCGTAAGCCGAGAAACACATGTCGTACTTCGTTTGACGCGGCCTCTGGACGACAGCAGGCTGCTTGGTTTTGTGCGACGACACAACAAGGACCGCGCAATGTTTGGCCAAAGTTGGGAAATTGGGAGTGAATGGTGCGTGACCACAGCTACAGCCTAAACAGCCTGGTCAGATCTATTCGATTTAACCAGACTTTAAAGCAGAGCCGCAGCCCGATGAAGATTTGGGGTCCCAGCTGCCCCCCGTGGCTGTTGGTTTTCTCTTTTGTTGTTTCCTCTCGGAGACTGCACCTCGGTTCTTATGCACGATGGGATCTCTGGCCCCACTCCAACGAAGTCACGATACCGTCAACGACTACTTACCTTACAACCAAGAAGTTAATTGCACACCAACTGACCTCAAATCGATGAGGAATTGGGACGAATTTGGAAATAACAAGTCCGCTGAGGACCCGGACGTAAGGTCCCTTGAGGATTTACTCATAGTTCAGTACATAGATGTCGCCGCCGAGACCCGGCAGATTCACTTCTTCTACCTCACAAGTCAAGACTTCGTCTTCTTCGGACGTCTGCCTTCTTCGGATCCCTGCGAACCGTCCTTGGAAGACTATACCAAGCAACTCCGCCGCGTGTCCGATGAGAAACTCTTTCCACGGATTACAGACACTGATGCGAAGAAGATCACCCAATTCTCCGGGGTCCAAGACCCGACGATGTATCTCAAAAGACCGGGCCTGTTGCAGTACCAGCCCGAAGAGGACAACGGCACGCCCAAACTCGTCCTCGACGAGGCCGAAGTTATGGAAACTTTGGAACGCAATCCGCACCCAAATATCATCGGTTACCACGGTTGCCGGGTGCGGCGGAATCTCATTACTGGCATTGTGCTGGACAGACACCAGAAAACGTTGGAGCAGTTTGCACGAGAGCCCGAATTCAAACAGATTGACCGCGATGACTTTTTCGATGCGTTCAAGTCTGCTGTCGAACACTTGCACCGCTTAGGCTTGGCGCACAATGATATCAACCCGGGGAACATCATGGTCAGCGAAGACCGGACGCCGGTGATGATTGATTTTGGATCCTGCCAGCCCTTTGGGGAGCTTTTGCAGAGCTTTGGGACCCCGGGATGGCACGAAGAGGATTTCTGGACGTCGGAGAAGAAGCACGATCTCTTTTCACTCCGGAGGCTGCAAGAGTGGCTGAACCAAGAGACATAGGCGTGAAGGGATGCTTGCTTCCGTGTGGCCATGAGGTCTAGAAGAAAACGCTGTAGGGGTTTTGAAATTCGACCATCCACATAATCTATCTCTATGCGAGAGCGCCGACGATTGCCATCAGGGCAGCACCACCGACTACCGAAAGATACGCATTAAGGCGTCTTCTTCCTTGTAACGTCTTGTAACTCTTTTCTGAAAGAAAATCTTCCGCGAGCAACTGCACCAAGCCTGCAAATAGTAGCAAGCCTGCCGAGATTGCATTCATGAAGCCAACCATCAAAAGGCCAGTCTGACTCATAGGATCATAGAGATTGTGCACGATCAGGCCAATCAACTGCCCAAGCGGTGTCGTGCCGCCAAACGCGAGCACCATGAGCCACGGCTTCAGCGACGATCTTGGCAACTGGATTGCTGCGATACGGCTGCCGAGGGCAAGTCCCTCGAACGTCTGGTGAAGGGTGATGGCAATGAGAAAGACGATAAAGGTCGGACCGGTAGCAACAGAGATAGCCATGCCAATAAAGACACTGTGAAACAGGATTCCACCCTCCAAGAGTAGGCACTGGCGGAGAAGCTTGGACTGTTCGTCTTCGGTGATGGTCTGCGGAGCTCCTGAAGTGACTATTATTTTGGGCCTAGCATCCGCAGAGCTACGCCGCCTCGGTCCGGCCGTCGCAGGATCCAGCTCGTTGATATCGAGGTCGATATCGGACGCATCGTCGTCGAAGCTGTCGCGGCCGTTAGAAAGGCGCATCGGCTTCGCGTTGGTCGGGGTCGAGCTTGGAAGTGGCGATGCACCGGCCATCAAGCCTTGAGTGGGATCCATGTTATCGAGATGAATATCGGATGGTCTTCGGGCGCCGGCTCGGTGGGCGGAAAGACTTCCCGCGGAGTGTACGGTGTGCGTGTGCCCAGAGTGTGACTCGTTGTCCTCTTCGTCCCAGTATTCATACTCGTGGCTGTGAGAATGGCCGGCACCGCGTGTTGCCAAGTATTGTTCCAGAGCGACCACCGATAACGCTGCCACCATGGCGACCAGGCCGGCCATTTGCGGGTAGCCTTGGTTGAAGACGGAGGGGAGGCATGGATCGGTGAGGGAGGCGAAGGCTGTCGGAAGAAGATGGACGAAGGAGGTTGCCAGCAAGACTCCTGTACCAAAATGTTGGCAGTAGAAGATGATGATGCTCTGTGACCGGCCTTTCGAGGCTCGTCGCGGTAGGAGAGGAATGCCGCATGCTGGCTACTGGTTAGCTGGTGTATCGCAGTGCGCTACCTCGAGGGCCCGACGACGGTGCCGTTCGAGGGCTCACAACGTGGCTTCCCCGTCCGTACGCAGCCTTTCAGCGTCACATCTAAACTCGAAGCCATGACTCACATATCGTGCTCAGTGCCAGGATCAGGATCAGCGCACCAATGTGTAACGAAGTGTCGTAGGATTCGCGCTTGGAAGAACCGCACTCCGGCTTAGCTCCGCCAGGAGCAACTTGCTCGCTATTTGTTGGATGACCGTGTCGCTTCGAAAGCTCTGCGAGGAGAAACTCGGTGGGTATTCTAGCCCAGTCGGCGGCGTCTGTGGTTATGGAGAAGAAAGTCAGCACAAAGCGGATAGACCGGGTGCGATGTGGAAGATGAATCAGGTTGTAATTGAGTATGACGAACCTCTCGCCCAAGCTCGGGAAGCTTCAGCTGCTGTTTCACCCATTTTGGACTGTCGTCGTTGGTGTAGTCCAGCTCAATGTCATGGCTAGCTCCGTCCGGGAGGAGGAGCAAAAGTAGGAAAGAAGCGACAGATGACGAGGCGGCGAAGCTGGTATTCAAAGGGAGAAAAGAGGACAGAATCGTGTTTTCATGCCTTGTCTCCGTCCCAAGTTTTGCCTTGTAGGTGGTTTACCTTGAGCACGCATTGCAGTTCGCCCTGCCCAGAAAAGATGCAAAACCCTCCTCCAGTTTGCGGCGGTCCGGGGGTTTGCTACCTAGGTATGCACAAGCGATGCGATTCGATGAGACTTGCCTACGCTAGAGGAGGCGGGGTTCCAGGCCTCTTAATTGCTGCTGCGATCCACTGAGCCCCTGTTTCCCCCTATGAAAACCTGCGCATTGGGGAGCTCTTGACCCTTAGAGGAAATGCCTACAATACCTTATTCGTGTGGTACAAGACCGACACGAGGTAAGGTATGTGGCCGGCGGGAGGCTGATTGACAGCTGTAATGTGGTATTCTGTGCTCTGAAAAACGTAACTTATTGCCAATTGCAAATTTTCAATCTTGATTAATTACATTTGCAAACCTGCAGTTGGCAAGCGAGGGACTACCCAGGAGACCTCCTTGTTTCCGTAGGGCACCCACCCAGGCTTGCCTGTGAACTTTCTTAACAGGTGTCTTATCTATGAGCTAATCTTACAAAAGACCAGTGCCCCACGTTAGCTGCGATAAGATCAGAGCTGCCCTGCTCCAGTGAGCCTCGGCTTTCCATTCAAGCTTCAGCTTCGCTTCGTGGATGACTAACCGATTCGCGATATCGGTCGCCTATCGCAACACAGCCCAGACGACATGACCTGGACCTCCGACTGCTGGCGACCTGACTGACCTGAGCTCAACGTCTGTGACACACACTCTTGCCGCAACAACTTAACCCGTCTCAACCTCATCTCACCACTTCAAGCTTTGTCCGTGGCTCGGGGAAGAACATCATGGTGGGATCTCGTCGTCTTCAACTGGCCGGTCTGGCCCTGCTCGGTGGTGTTTCCGCATTGCATGTGCAGATGCAGGCACAGGTACCTGGCCAGCAAGCCCCTCTAGTTGCCGACGAGGCGCCTTTCGTCTCGACCGCGCCTTCGTCTTCGTCTCCCTCAACCAAGAAGCCCTTGGTCGATACAGAGGCCCTTCAGGACACGATCCATTCCGATAACCTCCTTGTACGCGCAAAGGAGCTGTATGAGATCGCCAAGCTGGGAGAGGAAGAGTATAACCACCCCACTCGCGTCATCGGCAGTGATGGTATGTCTATACGTTTTCCAGGTTCGCATGCCACTCTCGACGATACTGACGAACGCAAGGCCATCGTGGCACCTTGGAGTACATCTACTTCAATCTCGCCCAGCTCGGCGACTACTACAAGGTCTGGAACCAGACCTTTCCTGCCGTATCGGGCAATGTCTTCGAGTCCCGTCTCGTCATCGGCGACGAGGTTCCCAAGTCTGCCACGCCCATGGCCCTGACCCCTCCCACAAAAAACAAGGAGCCTGTTCACGGCGACCTTGTCTTCGTCGAGAACGATGGCTGCGATTCTTTCGATTACCCCGCCACGGTGAGTGGAAATATCGCCTTCGTCCGTCGCGGCACCTGCTCCTTCGGCACAAAGAGCGAGCAAGCCGGCAAGGCTGGCGCTATTGCTGCTGTCGTCTACAACTACGAGAGCGAGACCGTCCACGGAACCCTTGGCACGCCTTCTCCCGACCATGTCGCCACCTTTGGCCTGGGTGGGGATGAGGCCAAGCCCATCATCGAGAAGCTCCGCAAGGGCGACACTGTTGACGCCATTGCCTACATCGACGCCGTCGTCAACACGATACAGACCACCAACATCCTTGCTCAGACCACCGAGGGCGACCCCGAGAACTGTGTCATGCTCGGTGGACACAGCGATAGTGTCACCGACGGCCCTGGCATCAACGACGACGGCTCCGGCAGCTTGACTCTTCTCGAGATTGCCACCCAGCTTACCAAGTTCAGCGTCAACAACTGCGTGCGCTTCGCCTGGTGGGCGGGGGAGGAGGAAGGTCTGCTGGGCTCCGACTACTACGTCTCCGTGCTGTCCGCGGAAGAGAACAAGAAGATCCGTCTCTTCATGGACTACGACATGCTCGGAAGCCCCAACTTTGCCTACCAGATCTACAACGCCACCAACGCCCTCAACCCCACCGGTAGCGAGGAGCTGAGGGATCTGTTCGTCGACTGGTACAAGGCTCATGGCCTGCCTTACACCTTTATTCCTTTTGATGGACGCAGTGGTACGTATTTTACCATGTTTCTCGTAGTCCTTGCTGACTTGGTACAGACTACGACGCCTTTATCCGCAACGGCATCCCCGGTGGCGGTATCGCTACTGGCGCCGAGGGTGTCAAGACCAAGGAGGAGGAGAAGGCTTTCGGCGGCAAGAAGGGCGAGTGGTACGACCCGTGCTACCATCAGCTCTGCGACGACGTCAGCAACGTCAACTTGACCGCCTGGGAGATCAACACCAAGGTGAGGACGTCATTGTTTCCTTGATAGCCACTCATTGCTAACACTCATCAGCTGGTCGCCCACTCTGTCGCCAACTATGCCGTTTCTTTCAAGGGCTTCCCCCAGCGCGCTGACACCGCCGCTTCCTCCACGTACGCCAGGGAGACCAAGTACCACGGCAGCAAGCTCATCATTTAGTGTCTAGCTCAAGGCTCTGACACGATACCATGTAAACTATGCAGCCGCGCAGTTGCACGTTCTTGTGGTTGAACATATGTAAACTCATGTTTTTCGTTGGTTATTGATGGAAGTCGAACTGGTGGCGCAACCGGCAGATAAGGTAGGGGATTGTACAGAATTATGCAGCACTGAATTGAACATTACTACCGTTCTAGAGATCCGCTCGTAAACTTGAGGACTGTAAGAATCTCACGTGCAGTACCTGAAGCCATTCGCTCTCCTCGGGACTTGTGTCCTGCAGCGCAAGGGGACGCTCACTGCTACCGGGAACAAAGAGGCTCTTGAAAGGCGACGAGAGGATGGGGTTTTGCCCGAGCATAGGCACTTTGAATCAACAGTCACTCGGTGTCGAAAAGTCTTCGCGAGCTCGGATCTGTTGCCGGCCTAAACACGCCATATGCCATTTTCAACGTAGTCACACTATGCATGCTCAGAAGACATCCATTCGGGTAACTACTTGAACAGGTACTTTGAGCAATGGAATTACTTGGCTCAAGAGGTAAAGTTGGAACATTCAAGTAGTATCAATCCCCAGCCCTACCACCGCCCCTGTCCTGACCCGACCTAGTACTCCGCACGCCTGCGAGAGTCCGGAAGTCCGAGGCCGCGGAGGCTGCGACTGCAAGCAACGTCGTCAAGGGCTCCAGGGTGCTAGGTGTTGGAATTTCACCTCGCACCGGCATTCCATCTATTCCAGTTTCGGTTCTCGAGATTTCCCAGCCAGCCAGTGGACTCTTCCAGCCCAAACCCGACAACGTTCTGCAGCCGCCGTTCAATTCCAAAGCATGGCAGGCTTCTTTGGGGTAGATTATGTCAGATTGAGAGAGACGTACCTCCGGTACGTACCTCGCGGAAGCATATTTATACGCTCCCAAGAGGTATATAGTATATCTATAGTCTTATGCGCTATTTTTGGTCTAGATAATAACAATATCATTAATTTGATAATTAAAAGTCTTATATACTATACTAGCTATTTTATAACGATTTAAAATCTCTTAAGAACTTAAGAAGTAATATTTACCTCTACTAGAAAGATTATTCTGAGTAGCTCTAAAAATAAGATTCTCTAGATTAACTAAATTAAATTTCTATATTATTTCTATAGTATTTAGGATTTTATAAACCTTAAAATCTATAATAAAGTAGTTTTAAGTATTTTAAATACTAAATATAAATAACTTACTATTAAACTAGTAATTCTAAAAATTTCTAATTACCTATTAAGATCTAGATACTTTTTATATATTTTAAGTTTATTTTAAATTATAATCTCTAAGATAGAAAATTATATAATAGTTCTGGATATTAAAAGTAATATTCTGTAGGTTATAGCTTTTAAGTATCTTTTAACTAAAAATATACTTCTATATAAGAAAATATACTTTAAATATATTTTTTAGGTAAAAATATATTATAAGAGAATAAAAGGAATATAGGTAATATAAGAGTATATTAGAGATATTATCTCTCCTAACTTCTTAAAGTACTTTTATAATATTATAGAAGGTTTTAATATCTAGTTATTTAAGCTTAAAAGCTATATAGACTATAGTAAAATTAAAAGATAGATAGAAGTAATTACAGAATATATAGTAACTTTTATTAAGTTTATAAGAAAGAAGTTAGGTTTAAGAAGTAATATAAAAGCTTAAATTACTTATTAGGAGAAAGTAATCTATAAGTATCTTAAAATAAGAATATTAAATTTTTATAAGCTTTTAATTTAGTTTCCAGAATATACTAAAAGACTAAGAGGTAGCTATATTAAATTATAAACTTTCTTATATTTAGTTTTAGCTTTCCCTAAAGCCTATAATAGTATTCTAATTATAAAGAGCTGGACCTAGGCTTATTTAACCAGAAGGTAGCATAAAATACTGTTTATTTAGAATTAAGAAGTAAAAGAGAAGCTTTTATAGGTACGTGGAAAAGTCTGTATATATAATACTATATAGAGCCCACTAAAGCTCCACCCAAATGAGGGGGTTAGTTTCAGATACCTAGGTATAGTCCTAGCCAGACATCCAAATATAGTCTGTAATATTACCCCCCTCCTCCCCAGCTGCCACCTAGCTAGAAGCTATAGGCTGGGTCTCTATTATTATCTATAATCAGTCTATATATCACCTTATACCGCTCCAGGGCCGCTATATCTATAATAGCGTTAATAGGCTCCTATATAGAATTTATATATTCTTCCTATTTAATAAGAGCTTCTTATTAGTATCCTCTTCCTACTTAATATATCTTTATAGTTAGAATACTTTTAACTAGCTATTTAACCTCCCTATTATTATCTATTAATAATAGTAGCTAGCTATTAATTATAACTTACCTAAGTAGTAGATTAGTAGCAGTTCTCTAGAGTAAATCTATATAGAATTATAAGTAAATAGACTCTAGAGTATCTAGCTTTATAATATATAGCGAGAGGATCTTCACTATTATATATTTATAATATAGTTAAGCTAGCTTTTAGTTTAACTTTAGTAACTTATAGTTAGATATATTTTAACTATATCTTATTATTAATTTAGTATTAATCTGTAGGAGACTAGATTCTATTTATCTAAACTTCTAATTTCTACTAAATAGTAACTATCTCTATATAGATATATATTATTACTAACTATATTTTCTTAACTAACTAGTAAGTTACAGCCTTACTACTACTAGGCAGTTTTATATACTCCTTAGTAACTAGAATAAGGTTAATATAATATTTATAATTTATAAAAAAAAGTATAGTCTCTATTATATTATACTGCTGGTTATAGAAAGTTAATTATATAATAGGTAGTAAGTTATCTTAATTATTCTGAAACTAGTAGGTGAATATCCTTAAAACTACTTAGATCTTCTAGTTATATTATTTTATAATTCTATTAGTCTGTAGATAGTAACTAATATTTAATAAGTATATAATATTTATTAATCTGTAAAACTCTTTCTAGAAGTAACTTACCTAATTAGACTCTTTATTATTTATAATAGAGTGTAATATTCTATAGAACTTATAGTAGTAATTAAGAAACTACTAGGTATATACTTCTGTTTCTATTATATTTATCTTTTTTAATATAGAGATTTTACTTAGTTAATTAATAATAATCTAGAGGTAATAGTTATTTTATTTTTTTGTGGGAGGTAAGTTAGTAATAAAGTTTATTAATAGATTAGAGTGTAACTAATTAGGTATTGGTAAGGATTTTAGGAATTCCTTCTTAGTTTACCTCCAGATATAAATACTTCTATATATATTATAGTTATATATAAATTAGTAGACGCTTTATAACTATCTAAGTTAGTAGAACTATTAGCTTATAATCTCTAGTATACTATTATACTCTGGGAAGCTTATAGGGGAGGAGTTATGCGACTTCTATATTAGCTTAATTCTAAGTTTGTTAAGGAGGTTATTATTTTCTTTACTACTTAGTATCTAAAGTCTCTCTCTGAAGGTAAACTATCTTAGTATATTAATAGTATATTTAGTAATCTGGATCTTAATATAGAGGTTAAGGGGGAAGCTATATTCTCCCTACTGAACTACTATAAAGATCTATTAGTATAAAAAATCTCTCTTAGTAATATAATTCTATATTTCTTATAGCTTTAGGTTTCTTTTAAAAGTCTGGATATTAGTAATATTTATATATTCTACCTGAGGCTCCGTAGGGATAGTAGCGTCTGGGATAACCTATATTACCTATCTCTATTACTTCTTATTATTCCACTCTTTAGAAGTATTCTGTTCCCTCTGGGAGAGAATATTAGAAGCTACTATCTGGATATCTAATTAATACTTAAGGTAAAAGTTATATTAAGATAACTTCTCTACTTACTGGTTCTACCTCTCTGTAAGTTATTATTTCTTTATAAAATATTTAAAATTCTTATAGTTAGTAAGGATTTTAAACTTTCTGGTGCTTTATAGTTTTACTCTCTATATCTGTAAATATTCTAGTATTATAAGGAGTTCCTTATTATAGATTAGGTAATTAAACTCTGTAGAGGTTAAGTATTAGGAGTGAAAAGTTATTAGATACCTTACTCTAGTCTTATCAGTTTAGATTAATATACCTCCTAGGGTATACTCTAAATAATCTATCTCTACTATTATTAGAATATTAAGGTTAAATATCTGCAGGATTAATTCTATAGTAAAAAGTTATTTTAGTGTGAGGAAAGCCTCCTACTGCTCTGGTCCCCAGTTAAAAAAAACTAACTTCTAAGTTAGGTAGTTTAAAAACTTTATAATAATATTATACTGAGATATAAAAACCTTATAGTAGTTTATAAACTTAAGGAAACTATAGATACTTTTTAGTAAGCTGGGGGGAAGTTAGTTAGTAATAGTTTCTAATTTCTCAGGATTATAAAAGAAGTTTTTTCTAGTTATTATAATATACCTAATATACTTAACTATAGTGACTAAAAACTTACACTTCTTAGAATCTAACTTAAGATCTATATCAGTAAGGTAGCTAAGTATCTAGTAGATTTTCTCCTTATACTCCTTTCGTAAGTTACTAGTGTAAATAAGGATATTATTAATATATACTATAATGAAGTTATTTAGAAACTATTGCAGGTAGCTATTAATATACTATTAGAAAATAGTAAAGATATGAGTAAGTCTAAAGGGGTATATTACTTATTTAAAGAGGCTATAATATATCTGAAAAGCTGTTTTCTTCTGATTTATTTTATTAATTTTAATCTTATAGAAGATAGTAATAATATTAAGTTTGGTATATTAGTAGGTAGTAGTAACCCTCTAGAGGGTTTTTGATATAAGGAAGAGGAGGTAATAGTTTTTCTTTATAATAGTATTAAAGGCTTTATAATTTATATAGAAGTATATTTCTCTATCTAGCTTTCTTATAAAGAAGATTAGGATACTAGTGGAGAAGCTACTTACTTTAATAAATTCCTTATTAAGTAAATTCTCTAGAGTCTTCTTAAGTATTAGAAGCTTTTTTTATAATATATTATAGAGAGGTTTCTATAGGAGGTTTAGTTTCTGTCTCTTATTATTAGGAATTAATAGGATATAGTAATTTATCTCTAGTTAGCTGGGGGGTAGTTAGTATACTGAACCTGGATGGAAAAAATCTGGGAATTCCTTTAAGATATTTGTGGGGATATAATCCCTTAGGTTTACTTCCACTTTTAGAGCTAATATTTTCTTAATATCCACCAGACTAATAGATATAATCTAGTAGGAACTTAATACCTTATTAGTATACTATATAATATACTAACAGATAAATACAAATAAGTTAGTATTAAGTAGCTAAGCTAACTGGATCTCTTTAAGCTATACTAGCTTATCCTAATATTTTAGATATATTATTATATTATTCTTTCTGTATATTATTTATTAGGTTTTAGTATTATAGATAATATAATTATTTTCTATTTATAGCTGCCTGAGATATAAGAGTAACTATAAGCTCTCTATAATATAGATATAGATTTTCTGTATATAGTTACTAACTTCTAAAGTTAGGATAGCTACTCTCTAGGTATTACTAGGTAATAGTTTAGTAGTATATCTCCTTATTTATCTTTTTAACTTATTAACTAGTAGGAGATAAAGTTTCTTTATAAGGGAGGTATTAATAATAATATAGATATTATAGTCTATATTAATAAGTATATTAATAGAGTAACTTCTATTGATTTTAGTCTGAATAATAGCTGATTATTAGTTACTTATTTGTTTTTTTTCCTGTTATTTCCCCTATTTTATTACTTCCACCTTAGTTAGCTTTAGGGCCTAATTTCGCTCTGGAGTTACTTTTTTTCTGAATCCTTATTATTACTAAGTGGGGTAGTATTATCCTCCTGGTTGTCTCTAGTATAATCTGGAGTAATTATAGCTTTTATAACCTTTATATTAGTTTTCTGATATTTTTAGGCTCTATAGTTCCTATAGATATAATCCTTTTTGTTATATTTAAAGTATTAGTAGGTATCCTGGCGGTCTTTAGAGTATTCCTTAGAGGCAGAGGAGGAGCTACTAAAGCTTCAGTATTATTATCGCTCCTTAACTACTCTAGTTATTATAATATTACCTTCTATGTTACGGGTGGCGGATCTCTAGTGGGGTAGCTAGTAATATATTAATATCCTCTTTATATATTTAAGCTTCTAAGTTATATTTTAAACTTTAGATAACTAAGATCTATACTCTATAGGAAGGTTAACTGTAATAAGTAGTTTCTTAAAGTGGGAGAGTAGAGTAGCCTCCAGTAGGAAGATCTAGACTATATCTAGTTATATATACCCTCTAATATCAGCTAGAATCTTTTTAAATTAGAATAGAAAGGTAGTTAGGTATTTATTTTCTTTCTATCTGAAGCTTTATAGCTAGGTAATAGTATAGAACTAACTATTAGGGTTTAGGTAAGTTCTATTTAGATAACTTATAAAATTATTTAGATTATAGGAGTTTTCTAGCTTTCCTGCTGTATAGAAGGTTTTAACTACTTACTGAGAACTAGAGTTTAAGTAGGAGTAAATTAAGTATTAATATTCCTAATTACTATTAAAGAAATAATAGTTAATCTTAAGTTTAGTTTTTATCTATTAGGTTTACATTTAGTATTCTTTCTACTTATTTAAAAACTTTGGGGGTAGAGGAAGAAGCTTCCTCTAGTAGTTAGCTACTAGTAGGGGTGTAGTGATATTATTAGCTCTAAAGACTATTATCCTAATAAATATTATTCTGGGGGTTACTAGAGTATCCTAATATAGGTTAGAAGTGTCTATTATAGTAGCTACCTGGAGGTTACTACCTACTATAGTATCTTATTTCGCTAACTTATATAAAAGTTTATTAATCTTCTAGTAGAGAGAACTTAAAGTATATTATAATTACTACTAAAATAATTTACTTATAGGGTTACTACCTATAGGGATATCCTGGGGGGTTCTAATACTCTCTATCGTTTTTTATATTAGTTACTTATTATATAATATTATATCTTAGGAGCTATATTTAACTAGATTATATACTTAACTAGTGGGAAGCTACGCTCTACTTAATATTATCTATATAGTAAATAAAACTAAGTTCTAAATATGTAAAAAGCTGGACCTAAGCTTATTTAACTAGAAAGTAACGTAAAATACTATTTATTTAGAACTAAGGAGTAAAAGAGAAGCTTTCACGGGTGCGTAGAAAAGTCTGCATATATAATGCTATATAGGGCCCACCGGGGCCCCACCCGGGCGAGGGGGTTAGCTTCGGATGCCTGGGCACAGCCCTAGCCGGACATCCAGGCATAGCTTGTAACACTAATAGTAGCTAAAGTTATAAGCTATATTTAACTTTATCTTCTGAAATTAGAAGTTACCTTAACTTAAAGTAGATTTATAAGAGGGATTTTTAACTTTATAGATACTTCCACTAATAATAATAAAGAAACTTAGGAAAGTTTCCCTACTATATTAGAAAACTAAAGTTAAGATTAAACTTAATAAGGTAAAGAAGCTTCTAATTAATATATAGATAAATACTATAAATAAGAATCTGATAATAATAAGGACTATAAGTTAAAAAGAAACTTTAGCTATAAACTATACTAACTATAATATCCTCTCTTAAGATACTTTTATATTAATTAGTAGCTTAGATATTCTGCCTGGAAGTTTAGCCTAAATATTTAGAAGGTTATAAATAGAAGAATAAAGTTTAATAAAAAGTTTGTAAAGTATATAAAGAAAATTGCAAACTTAACCTTAAGGTTCTAACTATATAAATACTCTTACAGAAAGATTACTATAATCTTAATAATCTTAAATAATCTTTATATTTTCGTAAGGTCTGTAATTTTAGATTTAGAATTAATAATATATATTTTTAATAGTATTAAATAGTTTTAAATATTCTTGGAAGCTGTAATAAGTAACTATCTTTAGGCTGATATTTAAAAGATTACTATAAAAGGCTATAGTAATATAGAGATAATAATATAAAGCCCCTAAGGCTCTATAAAGTTACGTTTATTTAACGTTATATTATATTCTAATCTTGCAAGTAACTTAGTATTATTTAGAAAGTTTCGTAAGTATAGGTTATAATAGAATTAAAGTTTAGATAATAACTATTTAGTTACTTTTACTCTATACCTATAGTGGTACCTAAGCTCTTCACCCTATATATAGTTCTAACTGTAGAATTTACCTAGTAACAGTATTTTTATTAATACTAGCTTATAACTAGTTTAAACGGTAATAAAATTACCTATTATTATAGATAATTATACCTCCAGTTGTAATATTTAACCTTATAGCAGAGGAAGACCTTATAGTAATAATTAGTAAGAGCCTTAATAAGGTTAAAGCTTAATATATATAGCTGAAAGTAACCACTAAGGTTATAAGGTTAAGAATCTTTATAAACCTCTTAAAGATAGGATAAAACAGAAAGCCTGTAAAAGCTAAGTATTCTATAATCTATCGCTCTTCTATATTATTTATAATAAAACTGAAATTCCCCTTAAATCTATATAGCTATTTGTAACTAAAGGAATATAATAGCGGAAACTATATATTCTATTAAAACCTCTATAACTAGAGGTATGAATATCTTCTAGAAAGCTTAAGTAATATTATAAATACTAATATTAATAGGCAGACACTAGAAATTCAGAAGAAAATTATCTAGCTATCCTATAATATATTATACTAAGCTAATAATTTTGGAAACTAGTTATTAATTAGATAGTATCCTAATATTAATATACTATATTAGTTACCAGATACTTTAAAGTATTATAGCGTTATAATTAATAAGGTTTTAGATACTATATAGCTACACTAAATATATCTGTATCTATATTATTATTATTTATATATTAGCTACAGTTAATTGAAGTATTAAGATTATTTGCTAATAAAAGCAGGCTGAATTCCGCTATACTTATATAGAGATTATAAGTTAGCTTATATTAATAGCGGAAAAGTTTTATTTTAGTACTAGAAAACTTTTATATTAGGGGTGTAAAGTTTTATCTGGAGGGTCTGGAGGATATTAAAATTATAGATATTAAGGTTATAATAAGTATTTAAATAAAGTAGCTATAGTTAGCAGTAATTATATCAGTTACGCTATACTGTAGGGTATGCGGTAACTATATATGCTGCTATATATATAGTAGTATACCCTCTAGAGCTTACTGGCTATAGATACTTAGTATCTAACGCCAGCTGTAGCTAAATAGCGTGGCAATTAGTAAGTAATTACTATACTATAGATTTAGAGCCTTACGTAATACTATATACTATATAATATAGTAATAATAATAACTAAAAACTAATATTAGTTTATATCTATATTGTTATAGGCTATATCTGGATGTTCAGTTAGGGTTGTATCTAGGTATTTGAAGCTAACTTTCTCACCTGGGTGGGTTTTGGTGGGCTCTATATGGTACTATATATGCAAACTTTTCTATATATTCATAAAAGTTTCTTCTTTACTTCTTAGTTCTAAATAAATAGTATTTTATACTACCTTCCAGTTGAATAAGCTTAGGTTTAGCTTTTTATATATTTAGAATTTAGTTTTATTTACTATATAGATAATATTAGGTAAAGTATAGCTTTCTACTAGTTAAGTATATAATCTAGTTAAATGTAGCTTTTAGAATATAATATTATATAATAAGTAGCTAACTAACTAATATAAAGAATAATAAAGGATACTAAAGCCCTCCAGAATACTTCTATAGGTAGTAATCCTATAAGTAAACTACTTTAGCAGTAGTTACAATATATTTTAAGCTTTCTCTACCAGAGGATGAGTAAGCTTTTATATAAGTTAGTAAGATAAGATACTATAGTAGGTAGTAACTTCCAGGTGGCTACTATTTAGTTACTTTTACTTTATACCTATAGTGGTATCTAAGCTTTTCACCCTATATATAGTTCTAACTGTAAAATATACCTAGTAACAGTATTTATACTAATACTAACTTACAACTAGTTTAAATAGTAATAAAACTACCTATTATAATAGATAATTATACCTCCAGTTATAATATTTAACCTTACAGTAGAGAAAGACCTTATAGTAATAATCTATAAAGCGAAAGCCTCAGTAAAGCTAAAGCTTAATATATATAGCTGAAAGTAACCACTAAGATTATAAAGTTAAGAATCTTGATAAACCTCTTAAAGATAGGATAAAATAAAAAGCCTGTAAAAACTAAGTATTCTATAATTTATTACTCTTCTGTATCTAAACTATCCTTAGTGCTACCTTTATAATAAAACCGGAATTCCCCTTAAATCTATACAGCTATCTGTAACTAAAGTAATATAATAGCGAATTCTAAATATTCTTTTATAACCTCTATAATAGGGAGTATTAATATCTCCTAAAGGGCCTAAGTAATATTATAAGTATTAATATTAATAGGTAGACTCTGGATATTCAGAAGAAAATTATCCAGCTATCTTATAATCTGCTATATTAAGCTAATAATTTCAGAGACTAGTTATTAATTAGAGAGTATTCTAATATTAATATATTATATAAATTACCAGATACCTTAAAGTATTATAATATTATAATTACTAGGGTTTTAGATACTATATAGTTATACTAAAAGTATCTATATCTATATTAGTATTATTTATATATTAACTATACTTAATTTATTATATTAAGATTATTTACTAATAAGAGCAGGCTAAATTCCGCTATACTTATATAGAGATTATAAGTTAGCTTATATTAGTAATAGAGAACTTTTATATTAGTAGCGGAAAACTTTTATATTAGAAGCGTGAAGTTTCATCTTGGGGGTAAGTAGGATATAGTAAGGATATTAAGGTTGCGGATATAGAGGTTATAATAAGTATTTAAATAGAGTAGCTATAGTTAGCAGTAATTAAATCTCTCGAGATATTTAAATTATATATAGTGTGAGGATATAAGGGTGTGAGGTTAACGCAGAAGAAGTTATTAGTTATTTATTATCGAAAAGGTTAACGCGGGATAGGTATACTAGCTGTAGCTGCAAGGGGTTCAGCCCCAGATTAACTTAGGGCTAGCTATAGCAGTTAGCGGGGGGGTGGGAGGGCTGAAGTTATACTTCAGGGGGTAACATATCCACTAATAGTCGCAATAGAGAGTAAGCTATCAGCCCCTCCCCCAGGTAGCTACTATAATAAATATCTCTAACTTATATTAGGATACTCTAGTAACCTCCAGAATAATATCTATTAGAATAATAACCTTTAGAGTTAATAATATTACTATACTTCTGCTGGTGGCTAACTACTAAAGGAAGCTTTTTTTCTTACCTCTAAAGTTTTTAGGTAAGTGGAAGAAATATTAAGTATAAGCTTAATAGATAAAGATTAAGTTTAAGATTAACTACTATTTTTTTAATAGTAATTAGAAATATTAGTATCTAATTTACTTCTATTTAGATTTTAGTTTTTAGTAGGTAGTTAAAACATTTTATATAGTGGGAAAGCTAGAGAATTTCTATAATCTAAATAATTTTATAAGTTATCTAGGAAGAATTTATATAAATTTAGATAGCTAGCTTTATATTATTACCTAGCTATAAAGTTTCAGATAGAAGGAAAATAAATATCTAATTACTTTTCTATCTTAATTTAAAAAGACTTTAGTTAACACTAGAGGATATATATAGCTAGATATAGTTTAGATTTTCCTACTAGAGGCTACCTTACTTTCCTACCTTAAGAAGCTACTTATTATAGTAAACCTTCCTATAGAGTATAAACTCTAGTTATTTAAAGTTTAGAATATAGCTTAAAAACTTAAGTATGTAAAGGAGATATTAGTTTGCTACCAGTATAATAAGGTTAGGCCTGTAAACAAGCCTATTTACGTAATATAAGTAGCCTCATAAGTATAAAAAGCTAGGTTTATCACAGACAGATAGAAAGAATCAACTTCTCTTCTCTCCAGAATCTAAAACCTACTATTTAGATCAGCTTAGCTTTTAGACTGTAGATCTATAAATATAATTCTACAGTTTTAAAATATTTTTCTAATATTTTCTATCTATTTTTACTTCTCTTAGGTTTTATAGTTAGAGGTAGTTAGTTAGTTTTAGTCTAGATAGACCCTCTCAGTTATAATCTATTTTAATAATACCTAGAGGTAGATTCTTCTACTCTGAATCTTTAAAACTAAGATAGAGAGATACTTCTATACTATTTTAATAAATAAATATTAATATAATATAATAAAAATATAATATATTATCTTACTATTAAAAAAAAATATATAAGTAAATATAAAAACTAGAAAGATTACTGAAGAAAACTATTTACAGATCTATACTAGAAATAAGAAGACTGAGTGATAACTATACTTATACTCTTAAAACTAGTAAATACTCTAGAAACCTAGAAAATATTCAGAAACTAGTATTTATATAGCTTCACTAAATAAACCTTTATAACTTTATATTATAAAATTATTATCAGTAGGTTATTTATAGACCTAGCTTGTAGGTAGACTAGGAATTATTCCACTAAATTCAATAGAAATTAATAATTATAATAATAATTATAGAATAATTAAGAAGGTAATCCTACTAAACTAATAAATATAGCGGAATTAACCTATTGATCTAAAGATCAGTAAAAAGATAAATAAATAGACTATTTAAATACCTCTAATATAGAAAAAACAGCTAGGTAAAAAGAAGACCACTATAACTTAAATACCTCCTTTTTAGAGAAGATAATATATAAAGATAATTATATTCAGACTTTTAGATACCTCTAAAGAAGGAGAAGATAGATAATATTAGAATCACTATAAATTACTAATCTATTAAGGTTTTTAGGAAGATTAACTAGCAGCTTTATATAGAATCAAATTAAAATATTATATAAATAGTCCCGGGCGAGACTAATAATAATATTTTAGTAGGATTAATAACTTAATAAAAGAAACACCTGTTAAGTATTAAATATATAGTAGAGAAGATACTTTAGAATTCTAAATTTAAGATTTAAATTCCAGTAATAACCCCATCCTTAAAAACTTAATATTAGAATATAATAGTTTAATAATATATATACAATAATCATAATAAAAACTTTACTTTAAATAATATTTACAGACTTATAGTTTAGTTATTATATTTATTTAATTATTTCCTTTTCTTAATCTAGATCTTCTCTTTTCTTACTACTAAAGCCTCTTTATTCCCTATTTCCCTATAATCTTAATAACTTTAACTTATAATTTTATCTTAAATAATATAAGTATTTATAGATCTAATTAAGTAATAGAAATATAAAAAGAAAGATATTTCACTTTTAATAAATCTAAATAGGTATAATAAGTATCCACTTTTTATACTATAAGGTAAACTTAATATTTTTAAACAGGCTAGATATAATAATTTATATTTACTAAATTAGTATATTCATAAACTTAATATGATAGTTAATACTATCTATTAAGGTTTCTAAACTTAATATAGTTAGAATAATAATAAGTAGTATTTATAGATAAACTACTAGTTATAAAACTTATTATTTTTCTTAAGAGAGATATATAGAAACTTCCAGCTAATACGATATAACCTAGAACCTTAGGGAGGAAAGATAACTCTACTTACGAAAAAGATATTATACTAAAGAATAAAAATATAATATATACTTATTACTGAAAGGATTTCTTTATTTATTTCTTTTTTTTCTTTTTTCTAGTTTTTATTATTTTGTTTTCCTATCTATAATAATTAGATATATTTATAAACCTAATAAATAATAACTATCTTATTTCCCTTAAAGAAATTAATAATATAAATAAAAAAGTTTCTTCCTCTAACTCACTAGGAGGTATTACTCTTAAACTAAAAATTAATATTTCTTAATAAGAATAAGAAAGCTAAAAATAATAAGTAGGTTATATATAAAAAGATAAACTAAGAAAATAAAGAAGATATTAGGAATATTAAAATACTTCTTCTATTAAGGGAAAAGTATATCATACTAATAAGTAAAGTCAAATAAACTAACTCTACTAATAATAATTTTCTTAAGATCTTAAGAGATTTTAAACTTAGAATTTAAGAAATTATTATATTTACTACTAAGATAATATATCTTATCTATATAATAATAGCTAAAACTGAATTTTTAGTAGATAATATTAAAGTTGAAAAAGTAGATATTCTAAGTTTTATAAAAGAAGCAGTTAGTATAAAAACCTCTAGGTAGTAATATATACTTAAAATATAGATTACAGACTTATAAACTATTTTTCTTATTATGAGTTATATAGGTATACTCTTTATGATTACTATAAGGAATAATATTTCACTTACTATATTCTTAAATAAAAAAACTATAGATAGCAGCAGAATATCAAAATAACTTATAAACTTAACATCTAAACTAATACGTAATACTGAAATAAATAAACACTTAATAACAAAATATAAATATACTACAGATGCATTCTTAAATAAACTAATAATCCTGAGGTCCTATAGGAACTCACTAGAAGTTTACCTATATCTTAAAAAGAAGCTTAAAACTATAGACTTAATAGGTAAAAGTAACTTTAGAGTATTTATTC
Source organism: Colletotrichum lindemuthianum (assembly GCA_001693025.2). Lineage (NCBI taxonomy): Eukaryota > Fungi > Ascomycota > Sordariomycetes > Glomerellales > Glomerellaceae > Colletotrichum > Colletotrichum lindemuthianum. The sequence goes on along the minus strand of MASP02000612.1, from coordinate 81,975 downwards.
TGAAGTATCTTAATCTTAAGGAATATAAAACTAACTAAAGCCTAAAGATAATTAGTTAGACTATATATTAACTTAAAGTAAAATAAGAGAAGGAATATATACTAAAAACGAAGAAAAATCAACTAAAACTTATTACAGTATATTATAAATAATTTCTGAAGGAGCAGGGAGACTTAAATTATAAATTGAAAAGATCTCACAAGACTTATTAAGAAACTATACTTATAGAGTATCTATTACTCTTCCAGGAAGAAAGTAATTAAAATATAATATAATAGAAAAAATATTCACAGACGAAAGAAAATAAAAGTAAGAATTATAAAGTAATTAATAGAGGAAAAATATTAATTAACTTAGAGGAGAAAGCTTCCCTTTTATACCTACTAAATAATAATAAGATACTTTTTATCTAAATAACAATATTATTTACATACTATTTACTTACTATTCTTAATAGAAATAGTAATTTACTCTTATATAGAATAATACTTATAATAATTTCCTTAGTTTCAGATTTATATCTATAAAAAGAGATAATTTTACTATAAATAAAGAATCTCAGAATTTCTTTTATATATATATTATTCAGCTTAAACCTAAAATCTTACTAACTTAATATTCACACTTATCTCTTTTAACTTAATAATATAACTTAGATCTATAAATCCCTCTTTTATAATATCTACTTTTTAAGAGAGCTAACTTCTCTACATAATTTTAGAGAAAATTGTTTACTTACTATAAATATTAAACTAATTTTAAAATTAATTATTTATAACCTCTATAACTCTAAAAAGGTTAATAAAATTATAAAAGAATATTCTATTATATTTACCTCTCTAGACCTTATAATTTAAACACTAGAAATGCTAAAAAGTCCTTAAAATAGCTAACTATATAGATAATATCCTAATAGTTGTAACTAACTCCTATATTTAGAATCAGGAGTTTATAATAACTAGCCTCTAGATTCTTAACTTAACGTAGAACCTAACTACTTATAGCTACCTCTATAGATACTAGTAGGAGGTATAATAATAAGAGAATAACTCCTCAGTATATTTATTAAAATAGTAGATAATCTAACCTTCTTAATATTATAAAATTTCTTAAATATTTATATTCCAGCTTTATATAACCTACTAGTTTATATTAAACTTAGAGAAACTATTAATAGAAATAAATAAATTACTAAATACTAATAGATACTTCAGGAATATACTAAAATATATAACTTCTATATTTTAGCAGTATTAGATAAAACCTATAAAGAAAATACTTATTAATACAGACAAAAAGTAAGAGGAAATTATTTCCAAATTATTATTATATAATATAAACTAAGTTAAGAAAAAATATAAATCTATCTAGTTATTAATTAAAATAAGAAATAAGCTTAATATTAAGATAATTAATAGCATAACAGTAATAGAGAATTATATTATATAATAATAATAATATTTACAGACCTAACTATCTTAAGATAATACTAAAACTCTTTCTATCTAATTACTTAATAGTTATATATTATATATACTAGAAATAACTACCTATAGTAAATATCCTCCCTTATAATACTCAATTAATTGTAAGTTATTCTCAATATTCAATAAATCCTAAAGTAACTTGCAGACTATAATATTATTAGAGTAATATAGAAATTACACTTCAGTTGAGAATTTTATTTTAATATTCCAGCTAAGGAGGACTTAGTATATAATTAACCTAGCTTCTTCAAATAGTTCCGAGACTATAAAGATAATAATAAGATAAACATAATAATCTAACAGAAGAAAATATAGAATAACTATAAGATATTCTTAGAAACTAAATAGGTAAAACCTAAAAAACTGAATATTCTACTAGACGTTAATAATAATATCCTAATAATATTACTTAATAACTTAGAAACTTCTCCAGTAGTAAGTAGAAACTATTCTCAGACTTCAGAAATAATAATCCCTATAATATTATTCTCAGCTACTAAAAAAACAAATATATAGAATATTATAACCTAAAAATAAATTATTTATAAGTTATCTCAGAATCCTACTTACTTACTTCTCAGGAATTATTAGAAAAAAGTTTATACTATTAAAATTTACTTTACTACTATCCTAATTCCTATAAATTATAAATAGGAGGAAAATCTTATTTTATTAATATAAATCGATCTAGATTAATATTTCTAGTTCTAGAATATAATTAAAAACTAATATTAAACTAATAAAAACTATTTACTACTATAAATTAATATAGAGATAGCTAAATTTTAGTAAACTATTTTATTAGCTACTATAGAGGAAGCCTAAATCTAAACTATCTAGAAGATAATAATTTACAGAAAGAAATTAAATAGTATATATTACTCTATAATATAGAGGAAACTTTTAAACTAGAGGGATATCTAAATAACTTTAAACTTATTACTTTACTTACAATAAGTCTATAAATAGAGTTAGCTAGCCTATTTTATATTAATAATAAGTTCCCTTAGAATATATAAGTAAATATACCTATTAATAGTAATACTTACGACGTTAGATATAATATTAATAATTACTAGAAACGTTAACTTTTTAACGCTAATATTATAGTTTTCTTATACTACTATAGTGGAAACTATTAAGTTAATCTTACTATAAATTAATTTAGTAACTTTATATTTTATTCAGATTCTCTATAGGAACTAAATAATAATAATAACTTTATTAAAAAAGTTAATAACTTACTAGAGTTCTATAGAAGTATAAATATATCTAAAGATATTCTTTAGATCCTAAAAGCTAATATCTAGGTAGTTTTAACTAAATAGTAACTAGATAAATATATATATAGTTTTAGAGCTATAGAATAGTCTTAAATTTATATTTATAATAAAATTCTTAATCCTAGAGAAAACCTTTAGTATATTAAAAATTTCTAATAATATAGAAATAGAAATTACTTTCTTACTTACAGATAGTAGTTAGCTATCAGTAAAATATTTAGATCCTACTAAATAATTTATAGTAATCTACCTTTCTATTTAGTAACTATAGAATAATATTATTAAGGTTATAGTAAATACTTAATACCAGACTTTATAATAATTACTCCTTAGATATTTATTAAAGATTTATAAACTTAATCCGCTAAAATAATAATTAGTATATTACATTTAAGCTCCCTAGATATAATAGAAATTAACAGGATTTTAGTATCACCTAATACCTAGCTACTAAAACCTAGGATATCTAAATTATAAATAACTCTAAAACCGTATTATATACTAAGGAAGAATATTTGTAAATCTAATAAAACTATAAATACTACTCTAAAGTATAATATAAGGATCTAGTAATATAATTCTTCTAGATAACTAATATAATTTATATAATTAGTTATTAGCTAGCTATTAAAAATATTAGTCCCTATAGGATATTTCCTACTACTATATCCTAATTATCTAGCTAGAATAGATTTTATATCTATTAGATATTATTTAAGAGACTAGTTTGTAAATTAATATATAGATTAGTAGTAATAAAATTCATAGAATACTCCTCAGGGATCTACTAATTATTCCTTTTCTTACTCTGAAATTTAGGAAGGATAACCTCACTTTATATAGAATCTTAAATAGAATTAATAAGAAAAAGATTATAATAATTAATATTATCTCGAGATTTACTATATATAGAGAGATTATTAGTAACTACTACATTCTAGTTAGAGAGAATTATAATATTATAAATAGATTTCTTTTATTTTAATTAAGTTTATTATATAGAAACTTAGAATAAGCTTAAAAGGAGGATTATAATAAAGTTAGGCTTATAAATAGGCTTATTTATATAATATAAATAACCTTATAAATATAAATAGCTAGGTTTATTACAGACAGATAGAAAGAATTAACTTCTCTTCTCTCCAGAATCTAAAACCTACTATTTAGATCAGCTTAGCTTTTAGACTATAGATCTGTAAATATAATTCTACAGTTTTAAAATATTTTTCTAATATTTTCTATCTATTTTTACTTCTCTCAGGTTTCATAGCTGGGGGTAGTTAGTTAGTTTTAGTCCAGATAGACCCTCTCAGCTATAGCCTATTTCACTAGCTATCCTATTAAAAATCTACTACTTATAATATAGAGGAGAATATTATAATAATAAAAGTAGTTAAGAAGTAATAATAATACTAAAACTTTAGTAACTTCTTTTCTACCCCTAAGAAATATTTTAGAAACTACCAGAATATCTACTAATATTTTAGATACAGTAAGAAAAACTATATATATAGAAACTATATAGCCTAAGAAACTAAAAAAACTAGTATAAAGATTATAAAAGTAATAGCTACTCTAGACTATACTGAAAATAACTAGGGGAATAATATTTTCCCACTTAGTAATAATAAGAACTTAGGAAAAAAGTAACTTTAAAGTAAAGTTAGATTCTGAAACTAATAGAGGCGGAAGTAACAGAATAAGGAAAATAATAGGAAAAAAAATAGATAAGTAACTAGTAGTTAGCTACTATTTAGACTAGAATTAATAGAAGTTACTTTATTAATATACTTATTAATATAGGCTGTAATATTTATATTATTATTAATATTTTTCTTATAAAGAAATTTTACCTCTGCTAGTTAATAAGTTAAAAAGATAGATAAGAAGATATACTATTAGGCTGTTACCTAGTAATATCCAGAGGGTAGCTATTCTAACTTTAAAAGTTAGTAGCTATATACAGAAGATTTATATTTATATTATAGAGAGTCTTTAGCTGCTATTAGATTTTAGATAGCTATAAAGAGAGAATAACTATATTATTTATAATACTGAAGCCTAATAAATAACCTACGGGAGGAATAATATAATAATATACCTAAAGTATCAGAATAAGTTAGTATAGCTTAAGGAGATTTAGTTAGCCTACCTACTTAATACTAATTTACTTATATTTATCTATTAGTATATTATATAGTATACTGGTGAGGTATTAAGCTTCTACTAAGTTATATTAGTTAATTTAGTGGATATTAAGAAGATATTAGCCTTAAAAGTGGAGGTAAACTTAAGGAATTATATTCCTACAAATATCTTAAAGGAATTTCTAGATTTTTTCTATTTAAGTTTAGTATACTAACTACCTTCTAGCTAACTAGAAATAAATTACTATATCCTACTGATTCCTAATAATAAAAGATAGAAATTGGACTTTCTATAGGAACCTCTCTATAGTATATTATAAGAAGAACTTTTAGTATTTAAAAAAACTCTAGAGAATTTACTTAATAAGGAATTTATTAAAGTAAGTAACTTCTCTACTGATACTTTAATTCTTTTTGTGAGGAAGCTAGATAGAGGAATATATTTCTGTGTAGATTATAGAGTTCTTAATATAATTATAAAGAAGGATTATTATTTCCTTCTTCTTATATTAAAGATTCTCCGAAGGATTACTGCAGCTTATTACTATACTAAACTTGATATTATTACTATATTCTATAGAATCAGAATTAATAAAGTAGATTAAGAGAAAATAGCTTTTTGGATATATTATAGTCTCTTTAAATAGATAGTATACCTCTTTAGATTTACTAACGCTCCTACTATATTCTAATAGTATATTAATAGCTACTTGAAATAATCTCTAAATAATTTTACTATAGTATATATTAATAATATTCTTATTTACACTAATAGCTTATAAAAGGAGTATAAGGAAATGGTCCACTAGATACTTAGCTACCTTACTGATATAAACCTAAAGTTAGATCCTAAGAAATATAAATTCTCTATTACTATAGTTAAGTATATTAGGTTTATTATATTAGCTGGAAAAAGTCTCTCTTATAATCTAGAGAAGTTAGTAGCTATTACTAACTAGCTTCTTCCTAGTTTACTGAAGAGTATTTATAATTTCCTTAGGTTTGAAAATTACTATAAGGTTTTTATACTTTAGTATAATATTATTATAAAGCTTTTAAACTATCTAACTTAGAAGTTTATTTCTTTTAACTGGAGACTAAAGCAGCAGGAGGCTTTCTTTATACTAAAATAACTTCTCGCTATAAAGCTAGTTTTATAAATATTTAATTCTGATACCTTAATAATAATGGAAAGAGATTATTCTGGGTATACTCTAGGAGGTATATTAATTTAGAATAATAGAATTAAAGTCAAGTATCTAATAGCCTTCTACTTTTAATATCTAACCTCTATAGAGTTTAATTACCTAATCTATAATAAGGAACTTCTTATAATACTAGCTTACTTATAGGTATAGAGAGTGAAGCTATAAAGTATTAGGAAGTTTAAAATTCCAACTAATTATAAAGACTTTAAGTACTTTATAAGAAGTAATAACTTACAGAGAGGAAAAACTAATAAATAAAGAAGTTATCTTAATATAACCTTTACTTTAAATACTAACTAGATACCTAGATAGTAGTTTCTAATATCCTCTCTAGAAGAGAATAAGATATACCTAAGAGGTAAGATAATAAGAGGTAATAGGAATAAGTAATATAGATTATTCTAAATATTACTATTTCCGCAGAACCTTAGATAGAATATATAGATATTACTAATATCTAGATCTTTAAAGGATAACTAAATCTATAGAAAATATAAAATTATATTACTAAGAGGAACTTCTTATACTAATAGGTTTTAATAGTAGTTTAGTAGAGAAAGTATAATTTTCCCCCAGATTTATGTATTAAGATTTAGATTACTAAATATACTATTAATATACTGAGGTAGCTTACTTTCAGAGAAAGGTTTAGGATACTAGGTAGTAAAGAAAGTAATAGCCTCCTTAATAAGTTTAGAATTTGGTTAGTATAGAAGTTATATAACTTCTCTTCTGTAAGTTACTTAGAATATAATAGTATACTAGAGATTATAAGCTAATATTTCTACTAGCCTGGATAATTACAGAATATATGCAGATTTATATAGAATTATAATATATATAGAGATATTTATATCTAAAAGTAAGTTAAAAAGGAATTCTTAAAGTTTCTACTGGTATCTAACTAGTTATATTCTAATTTACTAATAGATTTTATTACTAACTTACCCCCTATAAAAACATAAGGTAGCTATTACCTCTAGGTTATTATTAATTAACTAGGTAAAGTTTCTATACTAAAGAAGATAGATATAATAGAGATAGAGGTATATATCTAGCGGTTCCTTAGTTACTACTATAGGTTTTATAGAATACTATACTTTATTATAAATAATAGGAAGTCTAACTAAGTAAATTACTTCTAGAAGGAATTCTGCAGGTTAATAAGTATTATATACTTATTAAGTATTAGTTACTACCTACAGACTGATAGAATTATGAAATAATATAACTAGAAGATTTAAGTAGTTTTAAGGGTGTTTATATACTAGTTTCAGGATAATTAGGGTAACCTGCTATTTATTATATAGTTAGCCCTCTGTAATTAATAGTATAATATAATAGGAATAATACTTTTCTTTATAGATTATAAATATTATATTAACTTTATTTTAGTTACTAAAGAGCGTGCGGAATTACTTAGTAGTAGTAAAGCTGCTACCTACTAGTTAGTTAAAAGAATATAGTTAGTAATAATATATTTCTATATAGAGATAGTTACTACCTAGTAGAAGTTAGAAGCTTAAGTAAATAAGATTTAGTTTCTTACAGATTAGTATTAAGTTAGTAATAAAGTATAATTAAATATATTTAACTATAAGTTACTAAAGCTAAACTGGAAGCTAGCCTAGCTATATTATAAGTATATAGTAGTAAAGATACTTTTACTGTATATTATAAAGCTGGATATTCTAAAGTCTATTTACTTATAATCTTATATAAATCTACTTTAAAAAGCTGCTACTAATCTACTACTTAGGTAGATTATAGTTAACAGCTAGCTACTACTACTAGTAGATAATAATAGGGAGTCTAAATAGCTAGTTAAAAGTATTCTTACTATAAGGATATACTAAGTAGGAAAAGGATACTAATAAAAAGTTTTTATTAAATAGAATAAATATATAAATTTTATATAGAAGCTAGTTAATACTATTGTGGATATAGTAGCATTAGAGTGATATAAGGTAATATATAAGCTAATTATAGATAATAATAGTAATTTAGCCTATAGCCTCTAACTGGGGGGCAGCTGGAGAGGAGGGAAGTAATATTATAAACTATATCTAGATATCTAGCTAGGGTTATACCTAGGTATCTGAAGCTAACCCCCTCACCCGAGTGGGCTCTGGTAGACTCTATATAGTATTATATATACAGACTTTTCTATATACTTATAAAAGCTTCTTCTTTACTTCTTAGTTCTGAATAAATAGTATTTTACGTCACCTTCCAGTTAAATAAATCCAGATCCAGCTTTTTATATATATAATGAGATTATATATAGTATATAATTACCCTAATAATCAAATTAATACTAATTAGTAGTTAACCTAACTATTACTATTATACTGTAGATTAGTAAAGCTTATTATACTAAATGAAGTAATTGCGAAACTTTACACCTAAGGTCTATATAAGGTGAAAGATTGTGAGATTTATTATTTAGATACTTTAGATCCTCCCTACTTTAAAATCTCGCTAGAAGCTTCTAAACTGTATATTAACCTCTTATGGAGACTATTATTAAGAAGTTAAATTATATCCTTACTTCAGTTTAAAATAAGATACTTCCTACAGTATTATTAAAAAGTTAAATTATACTTAACATAGTTACTTACTGGAGTATATTCAGCAAATATAATAAACCTCTTTAAGCTATTACCAGACTTTTGAGTATTAGAGATTTATAGTATCTTTAGCTTTAACACCTTAAGAAACCTATATAGCTTCTTAAAAACTTTTCCTCTACCTCTCTCTATAAAGATTTAGTAAAATTAATAATCCTTCCTTACCTTATATTCCTCTTACCCTTATAATAATATCTAAATTAACATCTATAGGTAAGATAGCTACTCTAGCTACTTCTAACTTTATAATAGATTCATCAGTAGGTATCCTAATCTTTATAAAACTTTACTAATACCTCAGCCTATCGCTCTTTAGCTAAATTCTTAATATTAATTATAAGAATATTATAATTAAGAATTCCATAATAATTTCTACCTATTTAGTATACTATATAGTTCTCTATATTTATATAAAACTTTATAGCTTAAAATTCTTCCAGATATTTAAAGGTAACTTTAAGGATTAGCTTCTAATAATTTAGTAGCTTACTAATATTAATATAATCTGCCATTTTAGGAATTACCTTATAGCTTATAGTGTTAAAGTTAATATAGATAGTAATTAAATCTTTACAGTTCTTTACTAACTATCTTAAGAAGAGAAGTTTATACTATAAACTTATAAGGAGTTTGCTAATATTCTAAAATACTATATCAGCCTTAGGAGTAACTTTAAGAAATATCCTATGTAGCTTAATAACTTTATAATAGTGAATTTAAACTTAATACTACCTTTCTGCATTATCTAACTAAAAATCAAAAGTATAATACTAGTAACATTCTTACTATAAGTAGTTAAAGAGAGATACCTACTGCTAAACTAGCTAGCCTATATAAATATAACTTCGGACGAGAGATCTTTATTATAACTATCAGCCTTACTGGCTTCCTATTAAACTATCTTAAAGCCTCTCTAATATTAAGAGAACTATTAAGATTCTGGCTAAAACTAACCTAAGTATTAAGAATACCTCCTATATATTACTACTGCTGCCCTTTTTAATAATATATCCACTAAGTATACTACAGACCTTATAAAGTTATATAATAAAAGTATAAAATATAGTAGAGGCTTCTATAATATCCTTAAGTTAAAGATTCGTATCTTCTATAATTGCTACTTTAAGCTTAGTATCCTATACCATATATAGGTAAGGCTTTTTTTAATTATACTTAAAAATAATATTCGTAAGTTTTATTTTAACTACTTAAGTAACTTTAACTTAAGTGTTAACCTTATATCTACTAAATAGTTTAATAGATTAAGAATTACTTTAAGAATAATCAGAATTAATAGCTTTACCTCTCTAACTAGCAAAATACTATCTTTTAAAATATTATTATTAAGAATCCTAATAAAAGTAAAAAGAAGGCTTTTAAGCTTCTAATCTTAAAGTTTATATATATCTAAAAAGCCTTCTCTATTAAAACTTAAATAGATAATATTCTCTACCTCCAGCTTATAAGTATATACTGTAGTATACTAGAGTGCTAGTTAGCTTTCTTCAGCCTTATAGTAACTATCTAGAGTCTCTATAACTAGTTATAATTTTCTATAAGTAATATCTTATTAATCTAAATGGTATAATACTTATAAGATAATAGAGATAACTACCAGAAGGTAGCTAGAGATTAATTTTAGACTAACTATATATATAACTTACCTTAAGGTAACCCTTAAGATTATACTTATACCTCTATATATATGCAGCCTTACGCTCCAGGTGGTTATTACCTACCTCTAATATCTATATATAGTTATGCTAATTAAAAGTGCTATATATATAGTAAACCTAGTTATTAGTCTATAAGGTATACTCTTAAAAAGAGATATACTTTATATAATAGGTATAAGTTAACTACTAACTTTAAGATACACTCTATAGTAGTATAATAAACCTTCCTTATAATCTATAAAGATATTAATAGCCTTAATAATAATAACTTTTAGGTTTTACTAGAGGTTAATCCTAATAAAGATATTATTATATAATATTAAATAGATATTAATCTTAAGAAAAGCTATTCAGTAGAATCTACCCCAGAGATATTTTTTATATTATTTTATAGTAAGAAGCTTATTACTTTTAATAGAGGTAAACTTACCAGAATCCTCTAAGATTAGGTAATAATCTATATCCTCACCCAAAGTATTACTATTAGTAGTAAACTTATAGATAGTATTACTACTTTTATATATATCTTTATACTTAAAGGCTACTACTTAAGTATTATATTTTAAGGTATTCTATCTAACTTAGATACTGCTAGCTTCTTAAGTACTGGGTACTTTTAGTTTGCTATATTAAAGTAGTTAGTTATCTTCTCTATTACCCTTATATTTCTGTAAGGTAAACTAGTTATAATATACTTTAGAGAAGCTACCTTTATTATAATATTTAAAATAGTTGATATACTTATACTACTTAGTATTATTATATTTTATATAGTTTTTTATAATATATCCTTCCTCCTCTATCTTGCAGATATAAATTACTTTAATATTATATTTAATAATATCTATAATAAGCTCCACTAAGGTAAAAAAATAATACTTATTATTTGAAAATGGGAATATTTATAGATACTTCTTAATAAGGAGAGAATAATTACCTCTATATACCTTATAGAGATAGAGATATAGAGATATTACTGCTACTTTAGACACCTAGCTATAGTATATCTCTATAATATCCTCACTAAGGTAGACTATCTAGTTAAATAGTATACCCTCAAGGCTCTTAAGAGATATTACTACTACTACTAAATATATAGTATAGCTTCCTTGCAATTTTATTTTGCTATTTAAGGTAGTATTAACTTCAACTTTAAGATTATTATTAATATTATTTATATTAATAACTATAACATAGTCTATATTATTCATACTACTATAGTATTTAATACTGCTTGATTTTTGCTTATCCTATTAGTAAAAGTAATATAGAAGGTCCTTAAGGTATATTAGATTAATATATATTAAAATCCTCCCAATTTCATTACTGCTAATATAAATGTAACTTTTTAATCTAAAAACTTCAGATTAGAAGTAAAAACTATAGAATTAATAGTTTATATTATACTTATTAAGGTATATAATAGTATTAGCAAAGTTAAGTATTATTATATACTCCTCCGCTATATATATAAGATTTACTATATAGAGCTTCCTACTATTACTTAAGAGGTATCTTTTTAGGTAGTATATAAGGTAATTAATAATACTGCTAGCCTAAATAGCTTTATACTTACGTTATTTAGTTTTAGAGTATAGCTATACCTTATAGAAGATTTAGCTTCTTCTCTAGATATTATAGCCTAAGCTTAAGCTATATATAAGGTTATAAAAGAAGTTTACTATAAGTATACTAAGTATACTATTAATATCGCTTTAGTAATATATGATAGCCTTAATAGCTCTTACGTAATAACCCTCCCGCTCTAAACTTTAGTATATATATAGTAAGAGAAAAAAAGCTAGTAAAGGCTATACCCTCTTATTACCACCTATAGTAAAATTTATATTCTTAAGCTGCTTTATAGCTTTTAAGAGTTTTAATTAACAGCTATAAAATAGTATTTTAAAGGTAATAAAAATAAGATTAATAATAATATAACTGAAGTTATAACTTTATAAGAGTTAGAATTTATAACTTTATATACTAACTCTCAGCTAGACTAAGAATCTCTAAGTAACCTAACAGCAAACAGAAGCTTATAACTTTATTTAGTTACTTTAATTTTATCTGCAACTATCCCCAAGCTTCTAAATATATAGCTAATACTTTATACTGCCTCTATCTTAAGAGATAATAATATCCTTCCTCCTCTAGTAGTTAGCAATTTACTATATTAACTATAAATAACTTAAATTATGTTGAAGCCTCTAAGTTATATAATATACAGATATATAGTTAGTTTGCCACCTCCAGAATTCAACTAAGAAGGTTATTTTATAGTATACCTTACAGCTAAGAAGTAGTTAGATTTAATATTCTTACTTACTCTCTATATAAAGAGTATAATTATAATACCTAGCTTGCTATTTAAAAAGTTAATTAAAAAGGAAGTTAAGAGTATTATTAATAACAGTATTAAAAAGATTATTTAATATAACTTTATCCTTTATAAAAACTATAAGTATTTTAAACTTTATATTATTAATAAGATTAAAAATAAGAATACTAATAAAGTATATAAGAAGTTAAGATTTATAATTGAAAGCTTTAGAGACTATAGCAAATTTGAGATTTTAATATAATTACTAATAATCTAGCAGAGTAGCTAATAGTTAATTTTAGCTATAACTTTCACTTTCCTCCAGTAAGAGGATATAATAATATAACTTTATAATATTACTTAAGCTTATACTTAAGCTAAAATAGAACTTATAAGGTATATTATAGCTAAACTACTTTTACACCTTAAAAGGTAGTTATTAGTTTACCTATCAGAGGTAATAATGCACGCCGCACGTAGTTTTCGTAGTGCGGGTGCAAACTGTTCTGGTAAATCGTTATTGTTATTCCTAGGTTTCGTTACGTAGCCGTGGAGGCCACGTACATAGTAATAGGGCTATAGCCGTATGGCCACGTAGCCCATACGGCCGTACAGGCCGACTATTTACCCGACGTGGCCATAGCATGGTAGGCCATAAGGTGGCCCAGCGGCCATGACGGTTGAACCGAATAGTTAAACCGACACTGGCAACTTTTCTTTATACTATAGCGACGTCATCTAAATACAAAAAGAGCCTAAATAGCCAACTACCAAAAACTATATTTTTCAATATCCTCCTTTTGCCGCTAAACCCGTTACCTATCCATCCCTCCATATAATTATAGTGGTTATATTGATCGCTGGGATCTCTTTAAGTAAACGTTAGAGATCGGAGGGGTGTAGGGCTCTGTTTGAGACTTGAGGCTATGGGGCTAAAGGGCCATGGGAGCTATACAGCTATGCGAGGGCCATACAGCCATGCGGCGGCCATACGGCCATGCGAGCCATACAGCTATGCGGCAGCCATACGGCCATACGGGGGCCATACAGCCATGAGGCCACAGGGCTATAAGGCCACAAGGCTATAAGGAGGTTGTTACCTCAAGAGATTAGTAACGTTATATACCCACTGGCAGTCTCCGAGATTATTACTTCTGGAGGCTGTAGGAGAGGGCTCTTGTTATATAGCCCTCTTAGAGCCGTAAGGGTTATGGGAGAGGGCTGTTATTATATACTCGTGCCCGCCCCCACTTTAATTGGAACTCGAAGACTCGTCACTCACTAAAGTGGGTGCTGAACACCTATATATCTATAACACCTATATGTCCAGAAAATCCCTTATTTTTAACGTCACTATCACTATATTTAATTAAGCCACTATAATAACTAAATTCAACTAAAATGAAAAGGAGCGTATTTAGGAGGCTATTCTATTAATTTATAAAAACCTAAATTTAAAGCTTACTATAGTTACTAAGAAATACTAGATATTACGTAAAAAGCTATATTATAGGCTTTTAGGGATAATCTCTCTTAAGGACCACTTAGTATATAGTAAAAAGCTTTCCTAGGATCAGGAGAAAGCTCTTTATTACTATATTAATTACATAGATTATCTGAATCTTACCCTATAGTAAGAACTTCTTATAGATACTACTAACTACCTCTTAGCTAAATCTTATAAGGATTATAAGATACCTCTTCTAACTATTAACCTTATATAGGCTAATTACTTTATTAAGAAATATAGATATTTCTATATTAAAGAGAAGACTCTTAATATAGAGTGGAAGAAGTCTAAAGATATTAAAGTTATTAATAAATAGTTTCTAATATTATAAGAGACTATTTAGATATATAGTATATTACTTTCTAATATCTAGAATATAGATAAAACAGGCTTCTAAATAGGCTTTAGGAAGGATAAGATAGTTATTACTAAATATAAGAAGGTTTATTACTTTACTATCCTAACTAATAGAGAGTTAGTAACTATAATTAAGATTATATCTATAATAGGAAATTATATACTAACTTTCTTAATCCTCAGTAGATCTATTTATATAAGTAGATAGTATAATATTAAGGATCTAGAGGTAGATATAGTAATCAGAGTATTACTAACTAGTTATTTAAATAATTAGATATATTTTAACTAGATTAAGTATTTTAATCTATTTTTAAAAAACTGAATTTAGAGCTAGAAGAGACTCCTTCTAATTAATAAATATAGTTTTTATTATACTATTAAGTTTCTATAGTATTATGAGGATTATAAGATCCTTCCTTTTAGTTTTCCTCTTTATTTAACTTATCTCTTCTAACTACTAGATATAGTAGTATTTTAACCTCTTAAACACTACTATAGTAAAGTCATTAATATTATAGTTAGAAAAAACTATATTAGTATCACTAAACTAGAGTTCCTTAGTTTTATCTAGTCTATTTGTAAGTAAACTTTTAAATATTCTACTATTATATCTATTTTCAGGAAGACTAGAATTAACCTATTTAACTTATAAGTAATACTAGAGAAGATTATAACTTAAGATAGTATTCCTCTTATAATATTAATACCACCTAATATAATATCACTATCCTCATCCTCCTTCAGTACTCCTATAACTATTAGGAAACTTAGAAAAGTAGTAAATAAACTCTCTAAAATATTAGAGATTATTAATAACTAGATTAAAAAGCTAACTAAAGAGGTTTCACTATTTAACTATAACCTAGATTAATTTATTAGAAGTATCCTAACTTAGGAATCTAAATTAATCTAAGTTAAGAGAGATCTCTTAAGGATAAATCTAACTAAAAAGATCTATAAAGCTTATTATCAGGTAAGAAATATATAACTATAAACTAGAGAAGTTATCTAAATTAAAAATAGAAGGAAAATAGTATAACAGAAGCAGGAAGATAAATATACTAAGACTGTAAGAGTAATCCAGTCTCTAGATCAGAAATTCCACTATACCACTAAAAAGGGAGCTTTTGAAGCTACAAAGAAAACTTAGAAGATAAAAATTAATAAGAGATTATAGCTATTCTATTTAATTAATAGTTAGGGTTATAGTTGCTTGCTGAAGAGGGGGTAAGGATAGGAATAACTTCAATTAATCATTTTTGGATATATAGATATTATAGATATATAGGTGTTCAGCATCCACTTTAGTGGGTAATAAGTCTTTAAGTTCCAATTAAAGTGGGGGCGGGCACGGGTAGCCCTCTTGAAGCTGCGAGGGCTGTGGGAGAAAGCTGTTATTATCAGTAACGTAATAGCCACGGGGCCATTAGGGCCCCAAGGCGCGCCAACTATATAGCATAGCCTAGTGGCGAAAACCACCGCCACTAGTGACAACTAGCCACCAGTTGTCGAATTAATCGTATTATTTTCTCAGGACCAACAAATGGCGCACGAGACTATAGATATACTATATACCTCTCGGGAGCATATAAATAAGATTCCGTGAGGTATATACTAGAGGTATATCTCTCTCAATCTGATATATCCCCCCAGGGAGAGATCTCTAGAGCTTCTCCCTGCTAGTATATACTTTATAAATAAACTTAAAAATAAATCCTTTTATTCAGAATTCCTTTAAGATTATTATAAATACTCTCTATATTCTTTTATAATTTTTTAAATAATAACTATAGGTTATATAAGTAAGATATTAATTAGTTAGAGGAAAACTGATTTTATTCTCTAGACTCAGCTTCTTATTAACTAAGATACTTTAAACTTCAGTATAAGTTATTAAACTTATTATATAGCTATATAGCTTATTTTTCTTTTCTTTTTTAGCTCTAAGTTTTTATTAAATAGTATATAATTTTCTGAATAGGATCTCTTTACTATTATATTACTAATTCTATATAATAATTTTAAAATATCTTCTCCCACTTATAATAATTTTCCTAAAAAGATTTCTACCTCTCTCTATATATCTCCTACTAATATTAAGTATATTAAAGAAGTAATTAATAGTATAATTAAGATTATTATTAATAAAATTATTAGTAATAAAGCTACTACTTATAATAAAAAACGCTCTAATTATGAGGAGGTTAAAGAGAATATTTCCCACTATTCTAAGTATTTAGTAAAATACTTTATACTTACTTCTAAATCCTCTATACTTATAGCTAAGAAACTAAAAAAAGCTACTACTTCTAAAAGCTTTCCTACTATAAAAACTACTAAAGTAATTCTAACTTTATTAGGTTATAAATATAAATATATTAGTAAGGATAATAAGGATAAGCTTTATAATCTTTATTTCAGCTGCTTCTCTTCTCTTACTGAAAGTTAGAGCTAATTTAGTATTTACTATTAAAGTTTCTATTATTATTATAAATATTATATATCTAGTAGTATTTATAAGTTAGATATAGAAGTAATTATTTACTTCTATATTAAGTTCCTTACTATATATAATAATAAGATAGTTAGATTTATAGTAAGTATTTTTTCCTAAAGTTTCTAATTTAATTTCTAACTTATATACTTTCAGACTAGAAATACTAAACGTTAAAAATTTTATAATACTATTATTATTACTTATAATAATTATTATATTCCTGCCCCTATTACTAAAGGTAGCTTTATTCCTCACGCTGTCTTTATAGTATCTATAGCTTTTACAGCTTCTATTATTACTATTTTATCTCTTATAGACCTTTTTATTAGTAATACTAATAGTATTAGTTTTCTTCCTTTAGCTGAGAGCCTAATTACTAACTTATATTACTTACTTAAGCTTTATCTTTCTATTATACTAAATAGCTATATTCCTAATATCCTTCTTAAATCTCTTCTTAATATATATAAGTAGGTAACTTATTATAGTAGTCCCTTGGGATAGTAATATAATTTCTAGTTTTCTTATTTTAGGTTTCAGTCCTGGAGGATTTATTTTTACTTATAAGTTTTATACTCTAGATACTTTTTTACTTACGGATTTTAGCTTTAAATTAAGGAATATTTTACTTTCTTATACTTTCAGTTTATTTAATTATAGATTTATAAGGTCTCTAATTAAGTTATATTTTATACTAATTCTAACTGAGAGAGCTTAAACTATATTTTCTTATCCTTCTTAAGATTACTAATATAGTTTCGCTCGAGGAGGTCCTTTTAGTAATATAGACTAAGTTACTTTTAGAATCTCTTAAACTATTATTTAGGTAGTATTTTTGTTAGACTATTTGCTATAAGTTATACTAAGAGAGTATAAGTAACTAATAATCTCTTTTTAGAGATCTCTTAATAAAGTTAGTAGTTATAAATATCTATATATCTCAGATGAGTTTAAAGCTTTATAAGCTTCTTTATTACTAAGTTTACTATTTAGAGGTTATTATATTCAATCTAAATTATTATTAGTATACTTTTAGAGATAGGGAATTTTATTACTCTTAAGCTCCCTATAAGTAGTTAGAGGTATAATAAAGTTAGTAGATAACTTATGAATAATACCTCTTTAGCTACTAAGGAGAGAGAGAGTAACTTTACTTCTATAGTTAATATAATAACTATAGATTATTTTATAGCTTTCTAAGTAATACTACCTCTAAAAAGTTTTATTGTGAGATCTTAAAAGCTTTTTTAATCTTATATATTATCTCTAAAGTTTATATTAGAGGAGATTACTAAAGTATCTTCTGAGCTTCCAGGTTCTGTATTATATTTAAGGTATAAATATTAAGTCTTATAGATATAGTTAAGTGCTTAATTTGCTACTTCTTAATATTAAGGTCCTGGGTTTTAGTTGAAGTAGGTTAGTTGACTAGCTGTGAATACTAAATTTAGCCTTATTATTACTACTGTATATAATATAGTATTAACTTTCCTCTAGTAGAGGTTAATCTCTTAATATAGAGTCTCTCTATTATATAGGAAGAATTCTAAGTATACTATTAGAGAGTAATTTCTCTCCTTAAGCTTATAGTTTTCTAGTAGGAGTTTATAAGTCTTCTCTATATATATAGCTTGCGAGAGCTATAGTTTTTAAGCTTCTTAATTATATAATATCTTAATATCTAGGAACTACTATAAGTTCTCCCCTCCCTCAAAGTAGTACTATAATTAAAAACTTCTAATAGCCTCCCTTGTGAGACTTTTATATATTTTTAGATATGTTAGGATGCAGTTATTAATATAGAAGAAGAATAGAATCTAGCTTTTTTATTAGTAGTAGTCTTCTCTAGAGATATAAGAAAACTATAAGTCTTTTAGGCTCTTCTTAAGATATTCCTACTAAAAGATAGGTAATTAGTAGAGACTATATAATATTTTCTAGAGCTTCAGAACTTTCCTCTATCTCTTATATCCTAGAGGTATTTTTATATAGATCTTTTTATTAATATTTATATAGACAAAAATATTAACTATATTATATTAAAGAAACTTAAAGTTAAATTATATTATAATTACTATAAGTATCTAAAATAATATTCCTATAAGTATTATTATATAAGTATTATATATATCCTTTAGTTACTAGTCTCCTTATATTACTAAGTAAACTTTTAACTTAAGTAGTTACTTATATTTATTAAGCTTATATATATAGACTTAGTAGTAACTAAGAATTATTTAACCTCTCGCAGTTAGCTTATTAACCTTATCCTACAACTTTAAAACCTAGTAACTTTATAGATATATTTCCTCAGTATCCCTAAAATTCTATATTAGTAAGTAAAGACTTTAAGAGCTTATATTCTTCTTAGTATAATTTAGATGCTCTTCTTTACTTATAAGCTACTAGTAAGATATTAGGAGGGGAGGTAACTTTCACTAATATATACCTTAAAGGTTTAAGGATTTTACACTATATAATAGTAGCTAGGATCTTCCTAAGGATATATAAAATTCCTCTTAGTTTTATTTTAAACTTTTCAGACTACTTAAGAGTAGTAGGTGTCTCTATAAATATCTTAGAAGCTTCTTATGGATCTCCTTACTTACTTTATCTAACAGCTTTTCTATTATATACTCTA
This sequence comes from Colletotrichum lindemuthianum, assembly GCA_001693025.2. Lineage (NCBI taxonomy): Eukaryota > Fungi > Ascomycota > Sordariomycetes > Glomerellales > Glomerellaceae > Colletotrichum > Colletotrichum lindemuthianum. The sequence continues at coordinate 62,213 of MASP02000612.1, read as the reverse complement.
AATTATCTACTTTATTAGAATCCTTAGACTAGCTAGACCTTAAGTATCTACTAAATATAGTAACTAATCTTATATAAACTTTAAGATATTTATATATTTTATATTCTACTAAAAAAGTAACTTAAAAAGGTATTTATAATATTATTCTTACTATTCCAGAATTATACTATATTCACTCCTCCACTTCACACTAAATAATAAATACCTTCTGGAGCATTATTATAAAACTTACAGATTCTAAAGAGGTTAGTAGTATTAGCTAGAGCTTCAATTTAGTCCTAATAAAAGATAGTTCCTCTTAAAGATCTAGTTTATCTTAAGGATCTTAAGTATTTATTTACTTAATATTTAAAGTAGTTAAGAAAAATTTTATAACTTTATCTACTTCCTTATTAGTATCTTACCCTATAGCTATACTTTTTAACTACTTTATAAGTTTAGTAATCCTCTTCTAAATCTCTTTAAGATTTATCTAAGAGATTTCTAATATAAAATCCTTTAGGTTACTATTAAAAAACTCTTTCTTATTAAAAATTATATCTCTTATTATAAAAACTTCCTTCTAAAGAAAGTTCCAGATCCTAAAGAAGTTACTTAAGATATAGCTAACTAGAAACCTTAAGAATACTCTTAGTATAAACTTCTAGTAATAATATTACTTAAGCTGAATCTCTTAAGTTATTATATATACTCAGTATCTATATATCCTTAAATGAGAGAAATCTAAAGTTACTATATATATATTTTTATCCTTCTAGAAGTAATAATAAAACTATTTATATAGTATCTTCCAGTCTTAAGAGGCTGAGAGTATATAATTATAAGTATATATAGTAGCTTTCAGGACTTCTAGCTATAAGACAGGAGGAAGAAATACCTTAATTACTATAAATCTTATATACTCTTTAATTACTACTACTATCCTCTCTATCTCACTATTTTAAGTCTGAATATTTAATATAGAAAGTTTAAACTTAATATCTCTCTCTCAAATCTCTATCTAGATCACTCTATACTTCTAGATCTTATTATCCACCTTAATCTCCTTAACTAATATCTTATATATAATTTTCAGGAAGTTAAGAAGCTTTCTAATTATACTTAGAAACTTCCCTATTTTCCTTATATAAAAATAGAAATCCTACGCTAAACTTATTACTTAATCTATAAAGATTATAATAAATATATAACCTTTATAATCCTCTTTAAAATTATAAACATCTATTATAATCTTCTCCTCCAGATTAGTATACTATATTACTTCCTTCTAAGCTCTTCACACTATTTAATATATCTTACTCTTTATATATATATTATAATCTACTATATAAACTACTTATAAGTTCCTATTCACTCTAATACCTTTTATAGTAGTTAATAAGCAGTTTATTACCTTAAATTCTAAGTATCTTAACCTTAAATACTAAAGCTCCCAAAACCTAGCTATTAGCTACCTTTATAAGAATATAGTATACTTATATAACTTATAAAACTTAGGAGGTTTTATCCTTAAGTAGTAATACTCACTCTATAGACGCCTGGAAGGATATCTCCTTAAGAGGGTTATACTCTAGTATATATTACTTATTTATAATCTCGAGAGAGTAGAGGTAGCTTCTATCTGCCTTTTAAATATATTTATTATCTAGACTCTAATCCTATTATAACTCACACTTATGAAACTTTCTAAGTAATATTAAGTTACTTATAAAGTTAGAATATAATATAATATTAAATAAATATAGCTTTATAGAACCTTAGAGGTTTCATACTTTTATCTCTATATTACTATAGCTTTCTTTAGTAATCTTCTAAGTACTAACCTAGAGGTAATTACTTATTACAGCTCCCAAGAGTATTTAAAACTATTTAATACTATTAAAAATATATATTATCAATTCTGAATCTAGAATCACGGATCTCGTAAGAATATAAAGTTTATTTAAGATTATTAAAGTTATAGTAGTCTTTCTGTGAGGGTATCTATATAATTAGAACCTTAAGGTTAAGTCTACAACCTTCCTTACACACTTTACAAATTCTTTATCAAACTTTATCCTTCTGTTTATAACCTTCTAGATATCTAAGCTAGACTTCCAGGCAGGATATCTAAGCTACTTATTAATATAGAAATATCTTAAGAGAGAGTATTATAACCAGTATATCTTATAGCTAAAGTTTCCCTTCAACTTACAGTCTTCATTATTATTAGATTCTTATTTATAGCACTCGCCCGCATATTAATTAGAAGCTCCTCTACCTTATTAAGCTTAGCCTCTACCTTAGCTTTTTATTATAATAGAGAAACTCTCTAGAGCTTCTTTATTATTATTAGGAGTATCTATAAAACTAAAGATCCCTCTTATAGATCTACTTTAAGTTAGGATAACTTCTAATTCCAGAAGAAAAAGCTAAATATAACTTATAACCTTAACTACTATTAGAATACTATTATAAACCCTAGGGGAGACTGAAACTAAGTATAAGAAAGCCTATAATTCAATATAGTTACCTCTAAGTCCTCTAGTATATTCTGGAAACTAAATTAAAAGCTTACAAGAGTTTAGTATTCTTATATTAAGATACTTATAGATCACCTTCTCCCAGTAAGTAACCTATACCTCTATATTACTTCTTAAGTTTAGCTTCTTTCTTATAGACTCAGTAAGAATTACTATATATTCTATAATTACTTCTGCCTATCTCTTAATCTTACTATAGCTTATATAGCTCTTAAGCTTAAACAGCCAGACATTAAAACCTCCTATAACACTATAAGAATACTTTAAGAAATCAGGAGAGATAGTATCTCTAATACACTCTTATACTACCTATATCCCTTTTATTCTCTTATAATATATCTTTACCTGAAAGGTATATTTAGAGTATCTTTTCTTATATAAAGCTGCATTTTCAGTTAAAAGATACTTAAGGGCTATAGCCTACAGAGTATTACTTCCTATATTCAGAATTATTATATTATCTCCCTCCTTAGGGATCACAGTTTAAAATAAACCTAGAGTATATATAGAGCGTCTAGGCTTTAATAAATAATTAGAGATCTCTAGAATTACTAATTCAGTAGTAAGCTATTTATATTTAATATTTAAAATACCTAGAACTACTTTATTATAGATCTTAAGGTTTATAAGATCCCAAAAGCTATAGGAATAGTATAGGGATTTAATTTAGTTAATCTAGAGGACCTAGTCCTTAAGGTTACTCAGAATGATCTTTCCAGTAGAGGTAAATATTACTTCTTAGGTTCTTAAGAGATTTCAAATAGTTGTAAAATAGCTAGTATAGTATATAAGACTCTTAATTATCAAATTAATTATATTATTTTCTCAGGACTAAAAAATAACGCACGAGACTACAGATATACTATATACCTCTCGGGAGCATATAAACGAGATTCCGTGAGGTATGTACCAGAGGTATATCTCTCTCAATCTGACACTAGTTATCACCAGCCGCCAGGCAATTAGTAACCAATTACCCAGAGTATCTAGATTTAGCCTACACGAAGCCTATAGGCTACACACTATAAATATTAACACCTTTAACCCTATTAGTATACTATATATAATAATATATATAATATACCTTCCCCCAGTGAAACTAATACTAATTAGTAGTTAACCTTATTATTACTATTTACTATAAATTAGTAAAACTTATTTAGGTAGAAATAATAATAAAAGATTATTAAGCTTAACTTAAAGTAAGACTATTAATCTCTTAATTTATTTAGATACTTTTAATAATAACTTCTTACCTAACTTAAAGTAAAGTAATATTATTTTAATAATTATACTAATATATCTTCATTCTAGTAGCTAGATACTTATCTATATTTAAGATTAACTTATAGAAGAGATATTAAAAGTATTTTATATAAGTATATTTATTAAATATCTTTATTATAAAATTTACTAAACTTTCACAGTAAAGAAATTTATAATATTCTAAATCGTGAAATTCCCTTATATTTCTCTTCTTCTTTTCTATATCCTTCTATCCTCTTTCCTCTCTTTTCTTACTAAACTAATAGATAGCTTCCCTTTTGAAAATTAAATTTTACCTATATAATACTAATAAATAGAATTAGTAAATAGTAAAAATAGAATTTTCTATTTTTCCCTATCTTTCTTCTTTTAATTTATACTTCTTTATAATTTCTCTATAATTAGAAAATAACTAGTAAAATATTTAAACTAGTGGAACTTCTTAGAAAATCTTTTAAAAACCTTAATATAATAAGTAATATAATCTCTTTAGAAGTAAGAATACTAACGAAACTGAAGTTTTTTCTTAATAGTAAGATCTTTAGTAAATAAAAAGCTTTTAATTTTATTATAAAGTATAATCTTAACTAAATTAAAAACTAAATAGTATAAAGTATAGTAATATATATATATAATTACCTTTTTAGTAGAAACCTTCTAAATTTCTTTAAAGATAATTTTAAGAATTAGCTAAAAGAAGTATAGGCTACTATAGATAAATAAGTACCTTAGTATTTTTAGAATACTTTCCTTATTTACAATATTAAAATTAATATAAAAAGTAAGTATATCTACTAAATCCTTATAAACTTACTAAAGTAAGATAAGTTTATTTAATAAACTAAGGAAGAAATCTAAAAAATAGTTATAAAGTTATGGAATTTTAAGATACTTATTAATAACTAATTAGGCTTCCTTAATAATATTATTTTTACTTAGTGGATATATTCTATAATCTAGAAGTAATAATAAAAAGTAATATATTAAGATTTTATAAAGCTTAATATTTATTTAGCTGCCTTGAGAAACTAATTCTAAAAAGTATCTTAATAAATAGAGAAATTTATAGTTAATCTACTATTATTAGTAATAAATATAACCTCTTAATAATAAGGATAACTTAAATAATAAATTTTTTAAGATTAATAAGAATAATAACCTTCTTATGACCAGAATTAATAATATAAACTTCCTACTTTAACCTCTATAACGCCTCCCCTATATATTAACATTATAGATAATTACTAAGAGACTGGATTTCTCTCTATTAATATACTAACAGCTAAAAATATAACTAATCTTATAAAGATATATAACTTTAAGATAAAATATAAAGAAGCCCTCTATAATATCTTTAAATTAAAAATCTATATTTTTAGAAACTACTATCTAAAGTTAGATATACTTAACTATATATAAACTAGAGTCTTTTTAATTATACTGAAAGATTAAACTCTTAAATACTATTTTAACTACCTTCGTAATTTCCTTAATTCTATAATATTTTATAATATAGCTTACTATATTAAAAACTACTTTAAAAATAATAAAACTTAATAGGTTTACCTTACTAACTGGCGTAATATAATATTCAGAAGTATTATTACTAATAGCTAAGATAAGATAGGAAAGAAGGTATTTAAGATTCTTTTTACTAAGCTGATATATATTTAGAGAACTTTTCCTCTTAAATAGTATACTAATTTCAGCCTCTAAAATTACCTCTTCAATATATATTTAAGGATATTAGAATACTAATTAACCCTTTTTAACTTTATAGTAATATATTAGGAAATTTATAACTAACTGTAATTTATAATTAGTATTACTATAAGTTTCCCTCCTATAATATCTTAATATATACTTAAGAATACTAATAATTCTAAGGAATTCTTATTAATTAGTATAAATGAATATTAAACTAACTAGATATATGATTTACCTTAAAGTCTTTACTAAGAATATAAATATAGCTATTAAGAATACTTCTAAATACTATTTAGAGGAGGATATTACTTAATCTCTACTATATTATATAGCTAATTTAATTCAAAATACTATATCTATAGTAACTCTAGTTACTAGTTAATAAGATATTCTCTTAAGGAATGATAAAACTTTTATAACTAATATAAGTCTAACTTCTATATAATAGATATATTAGTATTTACCTATTACTATTTCCTTATATAATATAAAGAAATAGAAAGTTTAAATAATAATCCTAAAGATATTTATAAAATTACTATTAAAAATAATATAGTAGTATATTATCTTTAAGATTACTAACTTAAGGATTAACCTAAAGTATTAAGTTCTCTAAGTAACTTTTTAAATAACTTTATAATATCTTACTTTAAAGAATAACCTATATTTCTAGATAGTTAGAAGATTATAAGGATCCTCTAGAACTAAGTGGCAATCTATATCCTAATAAAAGAAAATAATATCACTAAGGAAATTACTACTTTAATATTTATATTTATCCTTAAAAGATATTATTTAGATATAATTTTCTAAGGGATTTTATCTAACTTAGATACTACTAACTACTTTATAGCTAGCTACTTCCAGTTAAATATTCTAAAATAAACTATTCTTTCCTCTATTCTCTTAAAAACTTCCAGAGGAGGGTTAATTTCTATTTATTTTAGAGAAGGTAAACCTATAAAAATAATAAGTATAGTTAATATACTTACGCCACTTAGTATAATAATATTCTATATAATTTCTTGCGAGACCCTGTTTCTAGTATACCTTATTGATATAAATTACCTAGATATTACTCTTAATAATATTTATAACTAGTTATATTAAAATAAGAAGGTTATTCTGGTTATATATAAATAGGAATATTTATAGATATTATTAAATAAGAAGAAGATATTTACTTTCTTATACTTTATAGAGATTAAGATCTAGAGACTTTATTGTTACTTCAGATATCTATCTATTATATATTTTTAAGAAGTTCTCTATAAAGTTAAATATCCAGTAAATTAAGAAACTCTCTTAGCTTTTGAAAAATACTACTACCAGTATTAAATATATAGCACTACCTCCTTCCGATTCAGATTTACTCTATATAATAATATTAACTTTAACTTGAAAGTTATTATTAATATCTTTTACCTTAAGGGTAACTATTTTATCTTCTATATTATTAATGCAGCTATAATTTTTAAAACTACTTAGTTTCTACCTAATATTTCAGTACAATTAATATAAAAAGCCTTTAAGGTATACTAAATTAATATTTACCTAGATTTACCTAATTTTATTTCTGTTAATATTAAAATAAATTTCTAATCTAAAAACTTTTACTTCAAAGTTAGAATAATAAATTTAACTATTAGAATTATATCTATTAAGATTTATAATAGTATTAGTAAGATAGAATATTACTATATTCTTCTTTATTATATATATAAAATTTACCACTAAGAATACTTATTATTATTATAAAAGTATTACCTCCAGGCTGCTTATAAGTTAATAAATAATATTACTAGCCTAAATAGTTTCATACTTATACTTCTTATCTTTAAAACCTACCTCTAACTTACTAAAAACTTTACTTTATTCCTAGAGATAATCTTACGAATATAGATAATCCAAAAAGTAACTAAAGCTATCTGCCGTAAGTATACAGAAAAAGAATTAATACTACTATAGCTATTTATAATAACCCTAATATACTATAAGTTATAAGCTTCCCACTATAATCTCTTATATATATATAGTAAGAAAAGAAAAGCTAGTAAGCTTTCTTCCGCCTGCTTACTATTTATAGGAAAATATATATTATTAACTTTCCTTATAATTCTTAAGAGTTCCATTTAACTACTATAAAAATATACTATAAAAGTAATAATATTTCTTCTTAACTATCTATTCTAGTAGAAATATAAAAATACTTCTACTGCAGATATAATAATAGTAATATTAATAAGGCTGGAGATTCCTCTTAAGAAACCTTACCTACCTCAATTTTATTCCCTATTATCCTCAAACTTCTAAATACTCTAGAGGTACCAGAAAATAACAGTATTCTCCCTCCTTATATTAAAAGTAATATACTGCCGCCCTCTAATGAAAATAAGTATACTAAATATCAGAGAATAATAAAGTTATTCCTTAAACCCTTAAAAACTATATTTAACTAGAAAAACCTCTCTTAATAATAAGGTAACTAAGAAAACTAATTTATAGTATTCCTTGCAGCTAAGGAAGAAGCTAATCTAATTCTCTCTTAATTCTTCCACTAAAAAGAAATTATTATCACTTCTAGCTTTCTTTTTTAAGAGTTGATAAAGAAGAAAGTGGGAAATATTATTAATAATAATATAGTTAAGATTATTTAGTATAATTCTATTCTCTATAACAACTGTATTTTCTTTAAGTCTGAAATTATTAATAAAATTAAGAATAAGAATAGTAACTAAGTATATAAAAAGTTAAGATTTATTATTTAAGGTTTTAAAGATAATAGAAAGCTTATAATTCTTACTTAGTCTCCTATAATTTAGAGAAGTAGCTAAAAATTAATTATAATTATTACCTTTATATTAATAAAAGATAAAAACTTTCTTCTCTAGCTAAAAGATATTATTCAGATCTATATTTAAGCTAAAATTGAACTTATAAGATATATTATAGCTAAGTTATCTAGTTACCTTAAAAACTAATATCCTCTAGAATCTATAATAATAATTATTAAACTACTTTATAATTTAGCTGAGGCTAATACTCACTAGTAGGTAATATATTTAAAATACTATAAAGAATAGTTATATATAGAAATATCTACCTATAATATTTACCTTCTTATATCTTAACCTAATAATAAGGTATTTAGTATAATTAGTATATAAACTAATAATATTCTTAGTTTTTCTAATACTATTTTTACTTAATAAGAGGATAAAAAACTAGTAAAAATTTTCCTTATAGTAAAACCTAAGATCTTCCTTATAAAGTTAACGCCACTAGTATTTAATAGCAGTATACTCTCCCTCTAAGGTAAAAACCTCTTTCTTAAGTAGAAGAATTAAGATTATAAGCTTACTATTATTAATATTCTTATAAATTCTAAGATACTTAAAAAAAGCTATATTAAATAATATATAATTAAATATATATTATTTTAATTTACTAGCTTAAGATACTCTTTAACCTCTTATATATAGTATAATAATAATAACCTTCTAATAATAATATTATTACTCTTAATAAGTATATTAAATAGTAAATAGAATATTTAGATTAAAAGTTAATCTTTATCCCTCTTAACCTCTCTAAAGTATATCTCTATATTTTTATAGATAGCTTCTTTACTAATAATATTAATCTATTATTTTAACTGGAATTTATAATAATTCTAGGCTAAAAAGTAGCTATTAGTAAAGGTAAGTTTATAATCTAAAGTAACCTAATTTATTACTTTTTAATTAAAAGTAAAAAAGTTACTAGAAGTATACTTACCTTAGAGATCTATATTATAGTTACTAGTATAGATTTTATATATACTATTACTATATTTTTCTAAAGAATTATAGCTTATTGTAACCTTCTTTCTATTTCTATAATTATCTATACTAACTTATACTTATTATATAAATACCTTATAAAGCTTCATACTATAAAAGAGAAGAGACTTATAATTAATATTATAACCTTAAGGTAATTATATAAATATTAAGAACTCTATAAGATATAGTAAATGAATAGTAAGAATAACCTTACTAATACTTTTACGAAAAAGTTTCTAAATTATACTCTAGACAGATTTATTAATATAAATAATATAATAGTTTATATAGATAAATAAGTTATTTATTTAGAATAAAAAGGAGAATTTAGAAAATTATTTAGTTAAAAATATAGATTATTTAATTAAATTTATCTTATATATAGAAATATAGTATATTATAGTTAAAAGGTAAAAAGAAAGTTTACTAATATTAGTAATATAATAGCTATAAAGCTATTAGGGCTCTATAATATACTAACTATATAATATAACCTAATAGCGGAAATTACTACTACTAGTAATAACTAGCTACTAATTATTACTAGCTACTAGGTAATTAGTAACTAATTACCTAGGGTATCTAGATCTAGCCCACATATAACCTATAGGCTACACACTATAAATATTAAGACCTTTAACCCTATCGGTATACTATACGTAATAATATATATAATATACCTTCCTCTAATAAAACTAACAGTTATTATATATAGCTTTCTTAAAGCTGTAAAAGCTATAGGAGAGAGCTATTATCTAAGCTATATATATAGGGGGTATTAGGAGGTTTCGAGAGGCTATAAAACTATAAAGCTATAAAGCTATAAAGCTATAAGGCTAAAAGGTTATAAGGACTCTCGAGTGTATTTATAGAATATACTCTATATAGTAATAATAAGGATATAAATTTAAACTTCTTAGTATAGCTGCAGGAAGTACCTTAAGTTAATACTGTAAAGGGGAGGCTTACTAAGGTAATTTTATCCTAAAGGCGCCTTCTTTATAGTAATCTCCTTATAGGGGTTAGTATACAGTTCAGAGGCTTCTGGCGAGATTCTAAAGTGGGGAGGGTCTGAGGCGTCTGGAGTAGGAGACTAGAGATACTATAAACTTTAGTGCCTAAATAGTAAGGATTATGAAGCTTAAAAAGGTTATTATATTTACTAAATACGTTCTATATAGTAATAATAAGAATATAAGTTTAAACTTCTCAGTATAGCTGCGGGAAGTATCTTAAGTTAATACTATAAAGGGGAGGCTTACTAAGGTAATTTTATCCTAAAGGTATCTTCTTTATAGTAATCTCCTTAAGAGGTTAGTATATATTTAGAGGCTTCTGGTAAGATTCTAGAGTGGGGAGGGTCTAAGGTATCTAAATAATAAATAACTACTATAATCCTTTTACCTTATATAAACTTTAGGTATAGGGTTTTATAATTGCTTCTTCTGATAATAATAAACCTTACTGATCTGTAGTATAATGTTAACAATTAGGTTAACACTGATTATTATTAGTTTACCTATTAGGGGTAATAACGTATACTATATATGGTCTTTGTAGTATGGGTGTAAACTATTCTGGTAAATTGTTATTATTATTTCTAGGTTATATTATATAGCTGTGGAGGCTACGTATGTAGTAATAGGGCTATAGCTGTATAGTTATGTAGCCTATATAGCTATACAGGCTGACTATTTACCTAACGTAGCTATAGTATAGTAGGCTACGAGGTAGCTTAGTAGCTATAATAGTTAAACCAAATAGTTAAACTGATAGTAGTATCCTCTAAACTCTATAATAATTATTATTAAGTTATTTTATAGCCTTACTAAAGCTGGAATTTACTAATAGGTAACTTACTTTATATACTATAAAGAAAAGTTATAAATAGAAACTTTAATATATAATTTATATTTTCTTATCTTCTATATTTAAAATAATACCTTTAGCCTTATTAGTATATAAATTAATAATATTCTTAGCTTCTCTAATATAATATTTTCTTACTGAGAGAATAAGAAATTTAAAAAAACTTTATTTAAGGTAAAACTTAAAATTATACTATAAGAAATTATACCTATTAGTAGTATAATAACTATAAGACTATTAGGACCCTACAGTATACTAACTATATAGTGTAGCCTAGTAGTAGAAACTACCACTACTAGTAATAACTAGCTACCAGTTATTACTAGCCGCCAGGCAATTAGTAACTAATTACCTAGGATATCTAGATCTAGCCTACACATAGCCTATAGGCTACACACTATAAATATTAACACTTTTAACTCTATTAGTATACTTTATATAATAATATATATAATATACCTTCTCCTAGTGAAACTAATACTAATTAGTAGTTAATCTTACTATTACTATTTACTATAAATTAGTAAAACTTATTTAGATAGAAATAGTAATAGAAGATTATTAAGCTTAACTTAAAGTAAAGTTACTGGTTTCTTAATTTATTTAGATATTTTTAATAATAACTTTTTACCTAACTTAAGGTAAAATAATATCTCTTTAATAATTATACTAATATGTTTTAATTTTAATAGCTAGATATCTATCTATATTCAAAACTAACTTATAGAAAAAATACTAAAAATATCTTATATAAATATATTTATTAAATATCTTTATTATAGAATTTACTAGACTTTTATAGTAAAAGAATTTATAATATTCTAAATTTTAAAATTCCCTTATATTCCTTTTTTTCTTTCCTATATCCTTCTATCTTTCTTTCTCTCTTTCCTTACTTAATTAGTAGATAATCTTCCTTTCTAAGATTAAATTTTACCTATATAATACTAATAAATAGAATTAGTAAACAGTAAAAATAGAATTTTCTATCTTTCTCTATCTTTCCTCTCTTAATCTATATTTTTTTATAATTTCCCTATAGTTAGGAAATAATTAGTAAAATATTTAAACTAGTGGAACTTCTTAGAAGATCTTTTAAGAACCTTGGTATAATAAATAATATAACCCCTTTAGAGGTAAAAATACTAATAAGACTGAAGCTTTTTCTTAATAGTAAGATCTTTAGTAAATAAAAAGCTTTTAATTTTATTATAGAATATAATTCTAACTAAATCAATAACTAAATAGTATAGATTATAATAATATATATATATAATTACCTCTTTAGCAGAAACCTTCTAAACCCTTTTAAAAATAACTTTAAGAATTGGCTAGAGGAGATATAGACTATTATAGATAAATAATTACCTTAGTATTTACGGAACACTCTCCTTATCTAAAATATTAAGGTTAATATAAAAAGTAAGTAAATCTACTAGATCCTTATAAACCTAATAAAGTAAGATAAGTTTATTCTATAAACTGAGAAAGAAATCTAAAAAATAGTTATAAAGTTATAGGATTTCAAGATACTTATTAATAACTAACTAGACTTCCTTAATAATATTATTTTTACCTAGTGGATAAATTCTATAATCTAGAAATAATAATAAAAAGCAACCTATTAAAACTTTATAAAACTTAATATTTATCTAGCTACCTTAAGGAACCAGTTTTAAGAAGTATCTTAATAAATACAGAGATTTATAGTTAATTTACTATTATTAATAATAAATATAACCTCTTAATAATAAGAATAACTTAAATAATAAGACTTTTAAGATTAATAAGAATAATAACCTCCTTATAATTAGAACTAATAGTATAAACTTCCTATTTTACTCCTTATAATACTTTCTCTATATATTAACTTTATAAATAATCACTAAAAGACTGAACCTCTCCCTATTAATATATAAACAGCTAAGAATATAACTAATCTTATAAAAATATATAACTTTAAGATAAAATATAAAGAAGCTCTCTATAATATTTTTAAATTAAAGATTTATATTTTTAGAGATTACTATCTGAAATTAGATATATCTAACTATATATAAGCTAGAGTCTTTTTAATTATACTAAAAAACTAAACTCTTAAATATTACTTTAACTATTTTAGTAATCTACTTAATTTTATAATAGTTTATAATATAGCCTACTATATTAAGAACTACTTTGAAAGTCATAAGAGTTAATAGGTTTATCTTACTGACTAGCATAATATAATATCCAGAAGTATTATTACTAATAACTAAGATAAAATAAGAAAGAAAGTATTTAAGATCCTTTTTACTAAGCTAATATATATTTAGAGAATTTTCCCTCTTAAATAGTATACTAATTTCAGCCTCTAAAACTATCTCTTAAGTATATACTAAAGGATATTAGAATATTAGTTAGTTTTTTATAGCTTTATAGTAATATACCAGAAAGTCTGTAACTAACTGTAATCTGCAGTTAGTATTACTATAAGTTTCCCTTCTATAATATCTTAATATATACTTAAGGATACTGATAATTCTGAGGGATCCTTATTAATTAGTATAGATTAATATTAAACTAACTAAATATATAATTTACCTTAAAGTCTTTACTGAAAATATAAATATAGCTATTAAGGATACTTTTAAGTATTATTTAGAGGAGGATATTACTTAATCTCTACTACTTTATATAGCTAATTCAATAAAGAATATTATATATATAGTAAATTTAGTTACTAGTTAATAAGATACTTTCTTAAGGAGAGAAAAAATTCCTATAACTAATATAAATTTAACTTCTATATTGTAAATATATTAATATCTACTTATTATTACTTCTTTATATAGTATAAGAAAATAGAAAACTTAAATAATAACCTTAGAGATACTTATAAAATTACTATTAAAGATAATATAATAGTATATTACCTTTAAGGCTATCAGCTTAAGGATTAACCTGAAATACTAAGTCCTCTAAGTAACCTTTTAAATAACTTTATAATATTTTATTTCAAAGAATAATCTATATTCCTAAATAGTTAAAAGATTGTAAGAATCCTCCAGAACTAAGCGGCAACCTATATCCTAATAACAAAAGATAATATAACTAAGGAAATTACCACTCTAGTGTCTATATTTATTCTTAAAGAATATTATTTAGATATAGTTTTCCAAGAGATTTTACCTAACTTAGATACTACTAGCTACTTTACAGCTAGCCACTTCCAGTTTAATATTCTAAAGAAAATTATTCTTTTCTTTATTATCTTAAAGACTCCCAGAGGAAGGTTAATATCTATTTATTTTAGAGGAAGTAAATCTATAAAGATAATAGGTATAGTTAATATACTTACGTTACTTAGTATAATAATATTCTATATAATTCCTTATAAGATTCTATTTCTATTATACCTTACTAATAGACATTACCTAAATATTACTTTTAATAATATTTATAACCAGTTATATTAAAATAAGAAAGTTATTCTAATTATATATAAATAGGAATATCTATAGATATTATTAAGTAAGGAGGATATATTTACTTCCTTATACCTAATAGAAATTAAGATCCGGACACTGTATTATTACTTTAAATATCTATTTATTATATATCTTTAAGAAGTTCTCTATAAAGCTAGATATTCAGTTAATTAAGAAGCTTTCTTAACTCTCAAAAAATACTACTACTAATGCTAAATATATAGTATTACCTCCTCCTAATTCAGATTTACCCTTTATAATAATATTAACTTTAACTTGAAAGTTATTATCAATATTTTTTACATTAAGGGTAACCACTTTATCCTCCATATTATTAATATAACTATAGTCTTTAATACTACTTAATTTCTACCTAATATTTCAGCGAAATGAATATAAGAAGCTCTTAAAGTATACTAAATTAATACTTACCTAAATTTACCTAATTTTATCTCTATTAATACTGAAATAAACTTCCAATCTGAAAACTTTCACTTAGAAGCTAAAATAATAAGCTTAACTATTAGAATTATATCTATTAAAACCTATAATAGTATTAATAAGGTAGAATATTACTATATCCTTCTTTTTTATATATATAAGGTTCACTACTAAGAATACTTATTATTATTATAAAAATATTACCTCCAGGCCACTTATAAGTTAATAAATAATATTGCTAGCCGAAATAGTTTTATATTTATACTTCTTATCTTTAGAGCCTACCTCCAGCTTACTGAGAACTTCACTCTATTTCTAGAGATAATCTTACAGATATAAATAATCCAAAAAATAACTAAAGTTATCTGCTATAAGTATATAAAAAAGATTATTAATATTACTATAGCTACTTATAATAGCCTTAATATATTATAAGTTATCAGCTTTCCATTATAATTTCTTATATATCTATAGTAAGAAAAGAAAAGCTAGTAAGATTCCTTCTACCTACTTACTACTTATAGTAAGATATATATTATTAACCTTCCTTATAGGTTTTAAGAATTCCACTTAACTACTATAAAAGTATATTATAAAAGTAATCATATTTCTCCTGAATTATATATTCTAGTAGAAATATAGATATACTTCTGCTGTAAATATAATAATAATAATACTAATAAGGCTGGAGATTCCTCTTAAGAAGCTTTATCTATCTTAATCTTATTCCCTATTATCCTCAAACCTCTAAATACTCTAGAGATACTAAAAGATAATAATATACTTCCTCCTTATATTAAAAGTAATATATTATCACCCTCTAATAAGAATAAGTATATTAGAAATTAGAAAATAATAAAGTTATTTCTTAAACCCTCAAAAGTTATATTTAACTAGGAAAACCTCTCTTAATAAGAAAGTAACTAAGAAGACTAATTCATAATATTTCTTATAGCTAAGAAAGAAGCTAACTTAACTTTCTCTAGATTCCTCCGCTAAAAAGAAATTATTATTATTTCTAGCCTTCTCTTTAAGAAGTTAATAAAAAGAAAGTAGAAAGTATTATTAATAATAATATAGTTAAGATTATTTAGTATAATTCTATTCTCTATAAAAACTATATTATCTTTAAGTTTCAAATTAACAATAAAATTAAAAATAAAGATAGTAACTAAATATATAAGAAGTTAAAACTTATAATTTTAAACTTTAGAGATAATAGGAAGTTTATAATTCTTATTTAGTCTCCTATAATTTAGAAAAGTAGCCAAAAGTTAATTATAGCTATTACCTCTATATTAATAAGGAATAAACGTTTCCTCTTCTAGCTAAAAGATATTATTTAGGCTTATATTTAAACTAAAACTAAACTTATAAAATATATTATAGCTAAGTTACCTACTTACCTTAAAGACTAATATCCTCCAGAATCTATAATAATAATTATTAAACCACTCTATAGCTTAACTGAGGCTAATACCTACTAGTAGGTAATATACTTAAAATACTATAACAAATAGTTATATATAGAGATATCCACCTATAACCCTTACGTTCTTATATCTTAACCTAATAATAAGGTATTTAATATAATTAGTATATAAACTAATAATATCCTTAGTCTTTCTAATACTATTTTTACTTAATAAGATAATAAAAAACTAGTGAAAACTTTCCTTATAGTAAAACCTAAAATCTTTCTTATAAAGTTAATATTATTAGTATTTAATAGCAGTATACTTTCCCTCTTAGGTAAAAACCTCTTTCTTAAGTAAAAAAACTAAGGTTATAAGTTTACTATTATTAATATCCTTATAAACTCTAAAATACTTAAAAAGAGCTGTATTAAATAACATATATATAAAGTATATATTACTTTAATTTACCAGCCTGAGGTATTCTTTAACCTCTTACATATAGTATAATAATAATAACCTTCCAGTAATAATATTACTACTCTTAATAAGTATATTAAATAGTAAATAGAACACTAAGATTAAAGATTAACTTTTATTCCTCTTAATCTCTCTAAAGTATATCTTTACGTTTTTATAGATAGCTTCTTTATTAATAATATTAACCTATTATCTTAACTGGAATTTATAATAATTCTAAGCTAAAAAATAGTTACTAGTAAAAGTAAGTTTATAATTTAAGGTAACCTAGTTTATTACTTTTTAACTAAAAGTAAAAAAGTAATTAGAAGTATATTTACCTTAGAGACTTATATTATAGTTACTAGTATAAACTTTATATATATTATTATTATATCTTTGTAAAAGATTATAGCTTATTATAACTTTCTTTCTATTCCTATAATTATCTATACTAACTTATACTTATTATATAAATATCTTATAAAGCTTAATACTATAAAAGAGAAGAAACTTATAATTAATATTATAGCTTTAAGGTAATTATATAAATATTAAGAACTCTATAAAGTATAGTAAATTAATAGTAAGGATAACCTTACTAATATCTTCACTAAAGGATCTCTAAATTATACTCTAGAGAGATTTATTAATATAAATAATATAATAGTTTATATAGAGGAATAAGTTACTTATTTAGAATAAAAGAGAGAATTCAGAAGGTTATTCAGTTAAAAGATATAGATTATTTAATTAATTTATCTTATATTTAGAAATATAATATACTATAGTTAAAAAGTAAAAAGAAAGTTTACTAATATTAATAATATAATAACTATAAAGCTATTAGAACCCCACAGTATACTAACTATATAGTATAACCTAGTGGTAGAAACTACTACTATTAGTAATAACTAGCTACTAATTATTACTAACTACTAGGTAATTAGTAACTAATTATCTAGAGTATCTAGATCTAGCCTACATATAGCCTATAGGCTAGATACTATAAATATCAACACCTTTAACCCTATCGGTATATTATATGTAATAATATATATAATATACTTTTCTCTAGTGAAACTAATAATCTCTCTTATATTTAATAGAGGTATCCTATTACTTTATAGTAATTACCTCTACCTATATTAAAAATACTAAAGGTAAAAGCTAGCTTTCATTAATATATATATAATACTTAAAATACTTAAGAAAGTATATATTAAATAATATATATATAGTATATACCTTACCTCTATATACTAACTGGAGGCTCTATTTAACCTCTTATATATAGTATAAAAGTAATAACCCTTAAGTAATAACGCTGCTATACTTAATAAATAGCTTAAATAGTAAATAAAATATCTTAACTGAAGCTTTAATTTTATACTACTTAACTTCTCTAAAGTATACCTTTACGTTTTTATTAATAGCTTTTTTGCTAATAATACTAACCTCTTATCTTAACTGGAATTTATAATAATTTTAGGCTAAGAGACTATAACTACTAGTAATAGCTAGTTTAACTTCTACAGTAACCTTATATATTACTTATCTACTAAAAGTAAAAAGGTTACCAGAAGTATACTTACCTTAAAAATGTATATTATAATAGCTAGTATAAACTTTACCTATATTATAGTTATATTACTTAGGAAAATCCTTAAGCACTAAAAACTCTCTCAGATTCTAACTATTATATATACTAACTTATATTTACTTTATAAATACCTTATAAAGCTTAGTATTACTAAAGAGAAGTATCTAATAATTAATATTATAATATTAAGATAGTTATATAAACGCTATAAGCTCCATAAGGTATAGTAAATTAATAGAGATAATAATATTACTAATACCTTCATAAAAGGCACTCTAAACTACACCCTCAAGAGATTTATTAATTTAAACTATATAACTATTCAAATAGAGGGATAGGTAACTTAAGTAGAGTAGATAAATAGGTATTTAGATATTATTTAGATAAAAGGGTATAAATTGCAAAAGATACTATTTGTTTATGTAAATAGATAGGTAATAAGGTATATAATAAAAAGAAAAGTTGCTAGTATTAGTTACACTATACTATACGATATATAGTAACTATATATACTGCTATATATATAGCAGTATATCCTCCAGAGCCTACTAGCTATAGGTGCCTAGCATCTGGCGCCAGCTATAGCTGAATAGCATAGCAATTAGTAAGTAATTGCCACACTATAGATCTAGAGCCTTACGTGACGCTACACGCCACGTAACGTAGTAATAACAACAACCAAAAACTAACACCAGTTTGCATCTATACAACAAGATCACATACAGCATGCAATTACCCTAAAGATTAAACTAATAAATTGAATCTCTTAAGATATTTAAATTATATATAGCGTGAGGGCGTGGGGGCGTAAGGTTGACGCAGAAGAAGTTATTAGTTGTTTATTGTTGAAAAGGTTAACGCGGGGTGGATATGCCAGCTGCTGTAGCTGCAAGAAGTTAAGGCCTGGATTAACTTGGGGCTGGCTGCAGCAGTTAGCGGGGAGTAGGAAGGCTAAAGTTATACTTCAGGAGGTAATATATCCACTAATAGTTGTAATAGAAAGCAAGCTATTAGCCTCTCTCTTGGTAATAACTATATTTAAAAGGTAGATAGAAACTATCTCTACTTTCTTAAGATTATAAATAGGTAATATATACTAGAGTATAATTCTCTTAAAGAGGTATTCTTCCAGGTATCTATAGAGTAAATACTATTACCTAAGGATAAACCTTCTAAGTTTTATAAATTATATAAATATACTATATCCTTATAAAGGCGGCTAATAGCTAGATTTTAGAAGCTTTAATATTTAAGGTTAGAATATCCAGAATCTAAAGTAATAAACTACTTATTAGTTTCTATAAGAGGTATTAAAATAACTAAAAACTTATAAGTGGTCTCTATAGTAGACTATAAAATATATATAAAAGGTAAGATATATTAAATAGTATAAAAAGCTTAGAAGAAAGTAGTATAGTATATTGACCTGGGGGAGAGAATTATAATAAATCTTTATAATTTTAAAGAGGGTTATAAAATCTATATATCTACTATAATTTTTATAGATTAAGTAATAAGCTTAGTATAGAATTTCTACCTTTATATAAGGAAGATAGGGAAGCTTCTAAATGTAATTAGAAAGTTTCTTAACTTCCTGAAGACTATATATAAGATATAAGTTAAGGAGATTAAGGTAGATAATAAAATCTGGAAGTATAAAGTAATTTAAATAGAAATTTAAAAGAGAGATATTAAATTTAAACTCTTTACACTAAATACTTAAGCTTAAAATAGTGGGGTAGAGAGGATAGTAGCAGTAATTAAAGAGTACATAAGGTTTATAGTAATTAGGATATTTCTTCCTTTTATTCTATAGCCTAAAGTTCTAAAGGCTGCTATATATATTTATAATTATATATCCTTACTTTCTTAAGGTTGGAAGATGTTAGAGTTATAGCTATTTTGCTATCACTTTTTTTATTCCAAATACTCTGTATTAGGTAAATAAGGGTTAAGTATTCTACTTTACTCTTATAACCCTATGTTCTCTATTTATTCTAGTAAATTAATTATTAGAGTTTAGACTATATAGCCTATATAAATTATACTCTAAATTGGTTGAACCTTAATATCAGAAAATTTGATAAACGGATTATATAGTGGCCTGTGCGTAAATAGCTTCTATTTATTTGTTGCATGTAAGGTTAATCTTTCTGAAAATAAACTCTATTTTGATAGATATATCCAGAAGTTGCCTACCTTCAGTGGAATTAGAATTTCCTATCTTTATTACTATTTCTATTATTATTAGTATTATTTTCAGATATTATTCTGATTTCCCTATTTGTTTGGAATTTATTGAGTGTTAAATTCCCTTAATCTATTTACTAGTCTTTTATATTAGTCTAATAGGTTATAAGTCTAACTTATATATTCTTATTACTTTCTTATCTACCGATCTTTAGCTTTTATTGATATTAACGTTTATATTTTTATTAATACCTATTTAGGTTATACTAAAGATTATACTAACTATCCTTAAGCCTCCCTTTACCTATCTTTCTCTGAAAAACCTTTCTTAACTATCTCTATAAGGTTCTATAGCCTATTTCCTTTTTAACCTTAGTTAATAACTAACTGAATCTTTATATTAATTAATTAGTTTAATATTAGATGAATCTATAAGAAGATCTTACTAGTTAGGGTAGTAAGCTTACTACTAGGTTAGAGAAAGAGATAGTTAAGTAGTAGAGGCTGAGATTTTTTATATCTAGGTTTACTAAGATCTTCTATAAATTAGCTTTTAGGTTTACTAAGACCTTCTATAAACTAACTTTGTAGGTTCTCTAAGATCTTCTAGAAACTAGAATACTATAGGTTTACTAAGATCTTTATAAATTAGAAATCTTTTTTAGTTTACTAAGATTATTATAAACTAGATTGTATGGGGACTAACTGTTAATAAAATCAGTCTCTTATACAATTTGAACCTTAGATCTTTATTAGTTATAGTTTTTATGTTAATTCTTCAGATTAACCGTTAGGCTATTTGTTTATTAACCTTGCCGATTAATAATATCTTACTGGAGTTAGTTTATTAGTATCTTAATTTTATATTAGAATCTAGATTAATTCTTTATTAAATAACTACTTTATATATTTAAGTTGTTTTTAAAAATTATGGGAGACTCTAAATTCTACTTCTTTCCTAAGTTAAAAGAAACTTAGAATTATAATATTTAGTCTATCTGAATGAAGGTTTTGCTTATTAGTAAGGATATACTTATAGTTTTAACTAAACTTATTACTGAGAGTAATATTAATAAGTATTATAAGGCTCTCAGTTATATATGGTTAAACTGTAAGGATAGCCTTTGAAGAGTTATTAAGAATGATACTAATATATATAATATATTTGATTATTTAAAAAAAGATTATAAGCTTACTGGTTTTTTTAATGAGTTTCTTACTTGTAAAGAACTTTTTAATATTATTTTTAGTAATTTTGAGATTATGGAAGAGTATCTTAATAAGATAAAAGAACCTATTAATAATCTATTCTATAATAAGATTAAATTACTAGATTAAGTGATTATTATCTATATTCTGAATAGTTTAGATGAGAGTTATGAGGGTTTTATTATTATTATTACTTAAAGTTTTAGATTTAATAAGGATTCTTATAAGTTGGATTCTTTATTTTCTAATTTATTAGACATATTTAGAAGAAAAATATATACGTTTTTAGTTAATTTTATAATTAAGAAGAGTTTTAAGAATAAGGTTACTAAGTAGTTTTCTAATAAGGGTAAAAAGTCCTGGAAGAAATAGAAGAATATTTTCTGTAATTACTATGAAAAAACTAATTATACTGAAGAGAATTATTTTAATTTTTATTCTGAAAAAGTTTCTAGCTGGATAAAAGCTATAAAAAATAAGGACTTTTATTTTTTTATTTTTATTAATAAGAAAAAGAAAAAAAGAAAAAGAATAAGAATAATAATAATTTTAAAAGAGTGAATATTATTTTAATAGATAATATATTACAGGCTATACCCAAATATCCAGCTAAGGCTATACCCAGGCATTCGAAGCTAACCTCCTCGCTTAGGTGGGGCCCCAGTGCGCCCTATATAGCACTATATACGCAGATCTTTCCACACACTCGTAAAAGCTTCTCTTTTACTTCTTAGTTTAAAATAAATAGTATTTTACGCTACCTTCCAGTTAAATAAATCCAGATTCAGTCCTTTATATATTTAGAACTTGGTTTTATTTACTATATAGATAACATTAGGTAAAATACAGCTTCCCACTAATTAATTATATAATCTAGTTAAATACAGCTTCTAGAATATAATATTATATAACAGATAACTAACTAACTAATATAAAAAATAATAGAGAGCATTAAAGCCCCCCAGAATACTCCCACAGGTAGTAACCTTATAAGTAAACTGCTTCAGTAGTAGTTATAGTATATCTTAAGCTTCCTCTATTAGAGGATTAATAAGCTCTTATATCAATTAGCAAAATAAGATACTATAGTAAGTAGTAACCTCCAAGTAGCTACTATAATAAACACCTTTAGCTTATACTAAGATATTTTAGTAACCTCTAGAATAATATCTATTAGAATAATAACCCTTAAAGTTAATAATATTATTATATCTTTACTAGTAGCTAACTACTAAAAGAAGCTTTTTTTCCTATCCCTAAAGTTTTTAGGTAAGTAGAAGGAATATTAAGTATAAACCTAACAGATAAAAGCTAAACTTAAAATTAAGTACTATTTCTTTAATAATAATTAGGAATACTAATACCTAATTTACTTCTACTTAGACTTCAGTCCTCAGTAAGTAGTTAAAATCTTTTATATAGCGGGAGAGTTAGAGAACTTCTATAACCTAAGCAATTTTATAAGTTATCTAAGTGGAACTTATCTAAATCTAGATAGCTAGCTCTATATTATTATCTAGCTATAAAACCTTAGATAAAAGGAAAATAAATATCTAACTACCTTTCTACTCTAATTTAAAAAGATTCTAACTAATACTAGAGGATATATATAGCTAAATATAATCTAGATCTTCCTACTAGAGGCTACTTTACTTCCCTACCTTAAGAAGTTACTTATTATAGTAGACCTTCCTATAAAGTATAAACTTTAATTATTTAAGATTTAGAATATAGCTTAGAAACTTAAATATATAAAAGGAATATTAGTTTACTACTAGCCGCCCCACTAGAGACCCGCCTCTTATAATATAGAGAGTAATATTATAATAATAGAAGTAGTTAAGAAGTAATAATAATACCGAAGCTTTAATAACTTCTCCACTACTTCCAAGGAATACTTTAAAAACCACCACAATACCTACTAATACTTTAGATATAGTAAGAAAGGCTATATATAAAGAAACTATATAGTATAAGAGAGTAAGAAAGTTAGTATAAAGATTATAAAGGTTATAGCTACTCTAAATTATACTGAGAATAACTAGGGAAATAGTATTCCCCCAACTAGTAACAGTAAGAACTCGGGAAAAAAGTAACTTTAGAGTAAAGTAAGATTCTAAAGTTAATGAAGGCGAAATTAATAAAATAGGGAAAATAATAGAAAAAGAAACAGGTAAGTAACTAGTAGTTAGCTACTATTTAGGCTAGAATCAATAAAGATTACTCTATTAATATACTTATTAATATAAATTATAATATCTATATTATCATGAATACCTTCCTTATAAAGAAACTTTACATTTTACTAATTAATAAGTTAAAGATATAGATAAGGAAATATACTACTAGGTTATTATCCAGTAATATTTAGAAGGTAGCTATTCTAACTCTGAAAGTTAGCAGCTATATATAGAAGATTTATATATATATTATAGAGGGCCTCTAGCTGCTTCTATATTTTAGACAACTATAAATAGAGAATAATTATATTATCTATAATACTGAAACCTAATAGATAACCTATAGAAAGAGTAATATAATAGCCTACCTAAACTATTAAAATAAGGTAGTATAGCTTAAGGAGATCCAGTTAGTCTGCCTGCTTGATACTAATTTATTTATATTTATCTACTAATATGCTATATAGTATACTAGTGATATACTAAGTTTCTATTAGGTTATATCTATTAGTTTTATAAATATTAAGAAAATATTAACTTTAAAGGTGGAGGTAAATCTAAGAAATTATATTCCTATAAATATTTGAAAGATATTTCCAGATTTCTTCTATCTAGATTCAGTATACTAGCTGCCTCCCAGCTAACTAGAAATAAATTACTATATCCTACTGATTCCTAATAATAAGAAATAGAAATTAGACCTCCTATAGAAACCTCTCTATAGTATATTATAAAAGAAACTTCTAATACTTAAAAAAACCCTGAAGGACTTACTTAATAAGGAATTTATTAAGGTAAGTAGCTTCTCTACTAATATTTTAATTCTCTTTATAAGGAAGCTGAGTGGAGAAATATACTTCTGTATAAATTATAAAGTTTTTAATATAATTATAAAGAAAAATTATTATCCTCTTCCTTTTATATTAAAGATCCTCTAGAGGGTTACTGTAACTTACTATTATAGGCTATGTCTGGATATCCAGCTAGGGCTGTGCCTAGGTATCCGAAGCTAACTCCCTCGCCCGAGTGGGGCCCCGGTGGGCCCTATATAGTACTATATATATAGACTTTTTTATGCATTTATGAAGATTTCTTTTTTACTCTTTAGTTCTAAATAAACAGTATTTTGCGTTACTTTCTGGTTAAATAAGCTTAGGTCCAGCTTTTTATATATTTAGAACTCAGTTTTATTTATTATATAGATAATATTAGGTAGAGTGTAGCTCCCTACTAGTTAAGTATATAATCTAGTTAAGTGTAGCTTCTAGGATATAATACTGTATAATAAGTAACTAATATAAAGAATAATAGAGGATACTGAAGCCTCTTAGGATACTCCCACAGGTAGTAACCCTGTAAGTAAACTACTTTAGTAGTAGTTATATTATACCTTAAGCTCTCTCTATTAGAGGATTAATAAGCTCTTATATAAGTTAGCGAAATAAGATACTATAGTAGGTAGTAACTTCTAAGTGGCTACTATAATAGATACTTCTAGTTTATATTAGGATACTCTAGTAATTCCTAGAATAATATCTATTAGGATAATAGCTTTTAGGGTTAATAATATTATTATATTTTTATTAGTGGCTAACTACTAGAGGAAGTTTCTTTTCCTACTTCTGAAGTTTTTAGGTAAGTAGAAGGAATATTGAGTGTGGGTTTAATAGATAAAAGTTAAGCTTGAAATTAACTACTATTTTTTTAATAGTAATTAGGAACGTTAGTATCTGATTTACTTCTATTTAGACTCTAGTTTTTAGTAGGTAGTTAAAACTTTCTATATAGTAGGAGGGCTAGAGAATTTTTATAATCTAAATAATTTTATAGGTTATCTAGATAGAATTTATCTAGACTCTAATAGTTAGCTTTACGTTATTACTTAACTATAAAGTTTCAGATAGAAGGAAAATAAATATTTAACTATCTTTCTGCCTTAATTTAAAAAGATTCTAGCTGATACTGGAGGGTATATATAGCTGGATATAATCTAGATTTTCCTACTGGAGGCTATCTTACTTCTCTACTTTAAGAAGCTACTTATTATAGTTAACTTTCCTATAGAGTATAGGTTTTAGTTATTTAAGATTTAAGATATAGCTTAGAAGTTTAAATATATAAAGGGGTTATTAGTATACTACTAGCTACTCCACTAGAGACCTACTACCTATAATATAGAGGGTGATATTATAATAACTGGAGTAGTTAAGAAGTAATAATAATACTGAAGCTTTAGTAGCTTCTCCTCTACTTCTGAGGAATATTTTAAAGATTATTAGGATATTTACTGATATTTTAAGTATAGTAAGAAAGGTTATATCTATAGGAATTATAGAGCCTGAGAGTATAAGAAGATTAGTATAAAAATTATAAAAGTTATAGCTACTCTAGATTATACTAGAGATAACTAGGGGGATAATATTACTCTATTTAGTGATAGTAAGGATTTAGGAAAAGAGTAATTTTAGAGTGAAGTTAGACTCTAGAGCTAACTGAGGTAGAAGTAATAAGATAGGGGAAATAACAGGAAAAAGAATAAGTAAGTAATTAGTAATTAGTTACTATTTAGACTAGAATTAATAAAGGTTACTCTATTAATATACTTATTAATATAGGTTATAATATTTATATTATTATTAATATCTCTCTTATAAAGAAATTTTACTTCTTACTAGTTAATAAGTTAAAGAGATAGATAAGGAGATATACTACTAGGTTATTACTTAGTGATACTTAGGGAATAACTATCCTGATTTTAGAAGTTAGTAGCTATATATAGAAGATTTATATTTATATTATAGAGAGTCTGTAGTTATTTTTATATTTTGGGTGGCTATAGATAGAGGATAATTATATTATCTATAATATTGGGGTCTAATAGATAATATACAGGAAGGATAGTATAATAGTATATCTAAAATATTAGGATAAGTTAGTATAGCTTAAGGAGATCTAGTTAGTTTAGCTGCTTGATACTAATTTGTTTATATTTATTTGTTAATATACTGTGTAGTATACTAGTGAGACACTAAGCTCCTACTAGGTTATATCTATCAGTCTGGTAGATATTAAGAAAGTATTAGCTTCGAAGGTAGAGGTGGATTTAAAGGATTATATTCCTATAAATATCTTAAAAGAATTTCTAGATTCTTTCTATCTAGGTTTAGTATATTACCTACTCTCTAGCTAACTTAAAATAGACTACTATATCCTATTAATTCCTAATAATAAAAGATAGAAATTAGATTTCCTATAGGGATTCCTCTATAGTATATTATAGGAGGAACTTCTAATATTTAAGAAGATTCTGGAGGATTTACTTAATAAGGAATTTATTAAAGTAAGTAGCTTCTCTACTGATACTTTAGTCCTCTTTATAAGAAAGCTAGATAGAGGAATATACTTCTATATAAATTATAGAGTTTTTAATGTAATTATAAAGAAAGATTATTACCTCCTCCCCCTTATATTAGAGACCCTCTAGAGGGTTACTACTGCCTACTAGTATACTAAGTTTAATATTATTACTATATTCTATAAGATTAGAATTAATAAAATAGATTAGGAGAAAATAGTTTTTCAGATATATTATAGC
The DNA here is from genome assembly GCA_001693025.2 of Colletotrichum lindemuthianum. Classification (NCBI taxonomy): domain Eukaryota; kingdom Fungi; phylum Ascomycota; class Sordariomycetes; order Glomerellales; family Glomerellaceae; genus Colletotrichum; species Colletotrichum lindemuthianum. Next base: position 34,463 of record MASP02000612.1, on the reverse strand, counting down.
TTCTTTAAATAGATAGTATACTTCTTTAGATTTACTAATACTCCTACTATATTTTAACAGTATATTAATAGCTGCCTGTAATAGTTTCTAGATAATTTTATTATAGTATATATTAATAATATCCTTATTTATATTAGTAGTTTGCGAAAGAAGTATAAGGAGAAGGTCTACTAAGTATTTAGCTACTTTATTAATATAAGTTTTAAGTTAGATCCTAAGAAGTATAAGTTTTTAGTTACTATAGTTAAGTATATTAGGTATATTATAATAGCTAGAAAGAGTTTTTCTTGTAATTCTGAGAAGTTAGAAGCTATTACTAACTAACTTCCCTCTAACTTACTGAAAGGTATCTATAGTTTCCTTAAGTTTATAAACTACTATAAGGTTTTTATATTTCAGTATAGTATTATTATAAAGCTTTTAAACTACCTAATTTAGAAATTAGTTTTTTTTAATTAGAGATTAGAATAGTAGGAGGCTTTCCTTATACTGAAATAACTTTTTACTATAGAACTAGTTCTATAGATATTTAATCCTGATCTTTTAATAATAGTAGAGATAGACTATTTGGGGTATACTCTGGGAGGTATGTTAACTTAAGCTGATAAGGTTAGAGTAAAATATCTAGTGGCTTTTTACTCCTAATACCTAACCCTTATAGAGTTTAATTACCTAATCTATAATAAGGAACTCCTTATAATACTAGAATGTTTATAGGTATAGAGAGTAAAGCTATAGAGCACTAGGAAGTTTAAGGTTCTTACTAATTATAAGGGTTTTAAGTATTTTATAAAGAAATAATAACTTATAGAGAGGTAAAGCTGGTAGGTAGAAAAGTTATCTTAATATAACTTTTACTTTAAGTATTAGCTGGATATTTAGATAGTAGCTTCTAATATTCTCTCTCAGAGGGAATAGGATACTCCTAAAGAGTAGAATAATAAGAAATAATAGGGATAAGTGATATAGGTTATTCTGGATACTACTATCTCTATAGGGCTCCAGGTAGGATATATAGATATTATTAGTATTTAGGTTTTTAAAGGAAGACTAAATCTGTAAGAGATATAGGATTATACTGTTAAGAGAGACTCTTTATACTAATAGATCTTTATAGCAGTTTAGTAGGAGGAGTATAGTTTCTCTCCTAATTTCTATATTAAAATCTAGATTATTAAGTATACTATTAATATACTGAGATAACTTACTTTTAGAGAGAGGTTTTAGGTGCTAAATAGTGAAGAGAGTAATAGCCTCCTTAATAAGCTTAGGATTAGGCTGGTATAGAAGTTATATAACTCCTCCCCTGTAGGTTATTTAGAGTGTAATAATATACTAGAGATTATAAGCTAATAGTTCTACTAGTTTAGATAGTTATAGAGTATCTACTAATTTATATATAATTATAATATATATAGGGGTATTTATATCTAGAGGTAGACTAAGAAGGGATTCTTAAAATTCCTATTAGTATCTAACTAATTATATTCTAATCTATTAATAGATTTTATTACTAATTTACTCCCTATAAAAGGATAAAGTAGCTATTACCTCTAGGTTATCATTAATTAACTAGGTAAAGTTTCTATATTAGAGGAGATAGATATAATAGAGGTGGAAGTGTATATTTAGTAGTTCCTTAGTTACTACTATAGGTTCTATAGAATATTATACTTTATTGTAAGTAATAGAGGGTCTAACTAGGTAAGTTACTTCTGGAAGGAATTCTGTAGGTTAATAGGTATTATATATCTATTAAGTATTAATTACTACCTGCAGACTAATAGGATTATAGAATAGTATAACTAGGAAATTTAAGTAGTTTTAAAGGTATTTACTTACTAGTCTCAGGATAACTAGGGTAACCTACTGTCTATTATATAGTTAGTTTTCTATAACTAGTAGTATAGTATAATAGAGACTATACTTTTCTTTATAGATTATAAATATTATATTAATTCTATCCTGATTACTAAGGAGTATATAGAACTACTTAGTAGTAGTGAGGCTATAGTTTATTAGTTAGTTAAGAGAATATAGTTAGTAATAATATATATTTATATAGAGATAGCTACTATTTAGTAGAGGTTAGAGGTTCAGGTAAATAGAATCTAGTTTCCTATAGATTAATATTAAGTTAGTAATAAGATATAGTTAAATATATCTAACTATAAGTTACTAAAGCTAAACTGAAAGCTAGCCTAACTATATTATAAGTATATAGTAGTAAAGATTCTTTTACTATATATTATAGAGCTAGATACTTTAGAGTCTATTTACTTATAGTTCTATATAGATTTACTCTAGAGAGTTACTACTAATCTACTGCCTAAGTAAGTTATAGTTAATAGCTAGCTACTACTACTAGTGGATAATAATAGGGAGGTTAAATAGTTAATTAAAAATATTCTTACTATAAAGATATATTAAGTGGGGAGAGGATACTAATAAGAGGTTTTTATTAAATAGGAAGAATATATAAACTCTATATAGAAGCCTATTGATATTATTATAGATATAGTAGCTCTAGAGCGGTATAAAGTAATATATAGACTAATTATAGATAACAATAGAGATTCAGCCTACAGCCTCTAGCTGGACGGCAGCTGGAGAGGAGGAGAGTAATATTACAGACTATATCTAGATATCCAGCCAGGATTATACCTAAGTATCTAAAGCTAACTCCCTCACCCGGGTGGGGCCCCAGTAGGCTCTATATAGCACTATATATATAGACTTTTCCACGCACTTATAAAAGTTTCTCTTTTACTTCTTAGTTCTAAATAAACAGTATTTTACGCCACCTTCCGGTTAAACAAGCTTAGGTTCAGCCCTTCACACTTACTAGTATATTAAGCTTAATATTATTACTTTATTCTATAAAATTAGAATTAATAAAGTAGACTAGAAGAAAATAGCTTTCTGGATATATTATAGTCTCTTTAAGTGGATAGTATATTTTTTTAAACTTTCCGATACTCCCACTATATTCTAATAGTATATTAATAGCTGCCTTTAATAGTTTCTAAATAACTTTATTATAGTATATATTAATAATATTCTTATTTATACTAATAGTTTATAAAAGGAATATAAAAAGAAGGTTTACTAAATACTTAGCTATCCTACTAATATAAACTTAAAGTTAAACCTAAAGAAATATAAGTTTTCTGTTACTATAGTTAAGTATATTAAATTTATTATATTAGCTGGAAAGAGTCTCTTTTATAATTTAGAGAAGTTAGAGATTATTACTAACTAGCTTTCCCCCAACTTACTAAAAGGTATTTATAGTTTCCTTAGATTTGCAAACTACTATAAGGTTTTTATACTACAGTATAGTATTATTATAAAGCCTCTAAACTGCCTAACCTGGAAGCTTATTTCCTTTTATTAGAAACTGAAGTAGTAAGAGGCTCTCCTAATACTAAAATACCTCTTTACTTTAGAATTAATACTGTAGATATTTAACCTTAATATCCTAATAACAGTAGAAACTAACTATTTTAGGTTTACTCTAGAAGGTATATTAATATAGAATAATAAGGTTAAAATAAGGTATCTAGTAGTTTTCTACTTCTAATATCTAACCTCTGGAAAATTTAACTACCTAATTTATAAGAAGAAACTTCTTATAGTATTAGCTTATTTACAGACGTAAAGAATAAAACTATAAAGTATCAGAAAGTTTAAGATTTTTACTAATTATAAGGACCTTAAGTATTTTATAAAGAAATAATAATTTATAGAGAGATAGAGTTAATAGATAGAGAAGTTATCTTAATATAATTTTTACCTTAAATACTAACTAGGTATCTAGATAGTAACCTCTAATATCCTCTTTTAGAGGAAATAGAATATCCCTAAAGGGTGGAATAATAAGAGGTAATAGGAATAGATAATATAGATTATTCTGAATACTACTATTTCCGTGGGGCTCCGGGTGAGATATATAAATATTACTAATATTCAGATTTTTAAAGGAAACCTAAACTTATAAAAGATATATAATTATACTATTAAGAGAAATTTCTTATACTAATGGATCTTTATAGTAATTCAGTAGGGAAAGTATAACTTTCCTCCTAATTTTTATATTAAAATTCAGATTACTAAGTATATTATTAATATACTAAAATAGCTTACTTTTAGAGAGAAACTTTAAATATTAGGTAGTAAAGAAAGTAAAAACCTTCTTAATAAGCTTAAAATTAGACTAATATAGAAGTTATATAACTTCTTTCCTGTAGGCTACTTAGGATATAATAATATACTAAAGATTATAAGCTAATAGTTCTACTAGTCTGAATAATTATAGAGTATTTACTAATTTATATATAAATATAATATATATAGAGATATTTATATCTAGAGGTAAGTGAAGAAAGAATTCCTAAACTTTCTACTGATACCTAACTAGTTATATTCTAATCTATTAATAGACTTGATTACTAATTTACTCCCTATAAAACAATAAGGTAGCTATTACCTCTAGGTTATTATTAATTAATTAGGTAAGGTTCCTATACTGAAGGAGATAAATATAATAGAGGTAGAGGTATATATCTAATAGTTTCTTAGTTATTACTATAGATTTTATAGAATATTATATTTTATTATGAGTAATGGAGAATCTAACTAAATAAGTTACTTCTAGAAGAAGTTCTGTAGATTAATAGATATTATATACTTATTAAATATTAGTTACTATCTGTAGATTAATAGAATTATAAAATAATATAATTAGAAGATCTAAGTGGTTTTAAGGGTATTTACCTATTAGTTTCAGAATAACTAAAGTAATCTGCTACTTATTATATAGTTAGCTTTCTGTAACTAGTAGTATAATATAATAGGAATTATATCTTTCTTTATAAATTATAGATATTATATTAACTTTATTCTGATTACTAAGAAGTATATAGAATTACCTAATAGTAGTAAGATTATAACCTACTAGTTAGTTAAGAGGATATAGTTAGTAATAATATATATTTATATAGAGATAGCTACTATCTAGTAGAGATTAGAAGCTTAAGTAAATAAGATTTAGTTTCCTGCAGATTAATATTAAGTTAGTAATAGAATATAGTTAAATATATTTAACTATAAGTTACTAAAGTTAAGCTGAAAGCTAACTTAGTTATATTATAAATATATAATAATTAAGATCCTCTTACTATATATTATAAAACTATATACTCTAGAGTCTATTTACCTATAGTTTTATATAAATTTACTCTAGAAGATTATTATTAATTTACTACCTAGTTAGATTATAGTTAATAGCTAGCTATTACTATTAGTAGATAATAATAAGGAAGCTGAATAGTTAGTTAAAAGTATTCTTACTATAAGGATATATTAAGTGGGAAGAAGATACTAATAAGAAGTTTTTATTAAATAGGAAGAATATATAAACTCTATATAGAAGCCTATTAATATTATTATAGATATAGTAGCTTTAGAGTAATATAAAGTAATATATAGGCTAATTATAAATAATAATAGAGATTTAACTTACAGTCTCTAGTTAGGTTACAGCTAGAGAGGAGGAAGGTAATATTATAAACTATATCTAAATATCCAGCTGGAGCTATACTTAGGTATCTAAAGCCAATTTCCCTTACTTAAGTGGAGCTCTAGTAAGCTCTATATAGTATTATATATATAGACTTTTCTATATACTTATAAAAGTTTCTCTTTTACTTCTTAGTTCTAAATAAATAGTATTTTATATTACCTTCCGGTTAAATAAACTTAAATCCAGCTTTTTATATAATACTGTTAAAAAGATTTGTAATTCTACAACTGAAGATTTTATATAACTTAATTTAACTATTAAAGAAGTTATTAAAAAAGATAAGGAAGAAAGTAAAGAGGAAATTAAGTTTAAAAATATAACGTTTACCTAACCTTTTTTAAAGTTTTATATCAATAAGATTTCAGGTTTTTTTTAATTTCTGAAATTAAAACAACTAGAAGTTTTAATATTAAAAATAAGATTAATACTATTTCTTTCTTTATTAATACTGATGCTATTATTTATATAGTAAAAGATTACTCTCTTTTAGTTAATAAAATAAAGGTTGTTAAACCTATTAAGTGGGGTAATGCAAAAGAAATTATTTTAACTCTGAAAGGTAATTTAAAAGTTGCTTTAAATAATATTAAATATCTTTTAAAAAATATCTATTATATACTATAGTCAGATATTAATTTATTAAGTTAATCTAGACTTAATATTATGGGAATCCTATTTATCTTTTTTAATAAACCAATATTATTTAATATAAAGAGGGATAAGTTATTATTTATAGAAACTAAAGTTAATAACCTTTATAAGTTTTAACTTCCTATTAGTAAAGATTTAATTTTGAATACTATTATTAATAATAATATTAATAACTTAAAACTCTGGCATAATTAAATAGATTATATTAGTAATACTCTTAAGTTACTTACTAGTACTATAAATAATATTAGTTATACGTATAGTAAAGGTAATAAACTACCTATTTGTAAAGTCTGCCTTAAGGGTAAATTTATAAATAAAGTAAATAGAGATTCTAATAATTTTAAGAAGTTTGAATATCTTGATTATATTAGGTTAAATTTATGTTGATCTATTTCTCTAGAAATGTTTAATTACTATAAATATTTTATCTTATTTATTAATAAGTATAGTAGATTTATCTGGGGAAAGTTATTGAGAACTAAAAGTTCTAAAGAAGTAACTTCAGCTTTTTAAGAGTTTATCAATATAATAAATAATAATAATAATAACAAGAGAATTAAAGAAGTTAATACTAATAGTGGCTTTGAATTCTTAAATGATAGAATAAAAGTTATCTATCTAAATAATGGTATTATTTATAATATAAGACTACCTTACACTTATAAACTAAATAGTTTAATTGAGAAAGTAATTAGAATTATTATTGATAAAGTTAGAATTCTTCTTTATAATTTTAGTTTATCTTTATTTCTTTGGGGTTTAGCTATTACTGCTTCTATCTAAATTTATAATAGGATATTATATTTTTCTATAGTATCTAAAACTTCATAGAAGTTAGAGAATAAGAAGAAACTTTTTATTTCTAATATAAGGGTTTGGTGTAGTTTCTGTTATTATAAGATTAAGAATAAGTATTCTAAAAAGTTAGACCCTAAGGTTAAAAAGGATGCTATAGTTACTTTTGGCTATAATGCCTATTTAGTTTGGGATTTTGAATCTTGAAATACTATTTAGTTTAAAGATGTAAATATTCTTGAAAACCAGTTTGATTCTTAATAGAAAGAAGATTTATCTATTTTTAGTAATACTGTTATTACTAGGTTTAGTTAACTTTGACAGACTAAGTCTAACTAACTTAGATTTCATAATTCTTTTGAGAATTTAGTTACTACTATTGAGTCTAGTAGTTATAATAATAATAATATTAATAAAGATATTAATTTTTTACTTCCTTCTGATAAAGTAGAAAATAGTAATATAAACTTAGATTCTTCTCCCGATGAGGATTTAGGTGGTTTATTTATAACTCGTCCCGATAGGGTTATAGATGTTGAGAATTTTAAAAAGTTTACTATATTTATAGAAATTTCTTCTTTAAGTTCAGAAGTTAAAAAAGACTATAAATAGTATGTATATAAAGAGAGTGTACTCCTCACAGTAAAACATTTTCTATTTTTACTTTTTTATACTAACTATAATTAATATAACTATAGTAATAGTTTATTTATTGATAAATATGGTAATTTTTATACCGCCTTTTATATTCTATCTGTTAATATTCTTGATAAGCTAATTACTTTTTTAAATGCTATAAGTTTTTAAAATAGTAGGAACTGAATTTAAGCTATGAATAAGGAAGTTAGGTTTATTAAGTCTATAGAAGTTTAGACTGTTATATTACTACCTAATTTACTTTTTATTAAAAAGAATAATATTAATATATTAGGGGGTAGATGGGTTTATAGAATAGAATCTAATAATTAGGATTCTAGTAATTTTATATTTAAGGCTAGATAGGTTGCTTAGGGTTTTAATTAGTATTTTGGTATTGATTATTTAGAAACTTTTAGTATTATCTGTAGGCCTGAAAGTTATAGATATTTACTTATTATATCTGTTTATTATGACTAGACTTTAATTTAGTATGATGTTACTACTGTATTTATTTATATAAAAGTAGATAAAAAGATATATGTTAAGTTACCTACTGGCTATATTTATAATTAAGATTCTAAAAGTTTGGTTTTTAATTCTAACTATAAGAATTAGCTTTGTGTATCTTTACTTAATAAGATTTTATATGGGTTAAAATAGAGCTTTAGATTATGGTACTTATATCTTAAATTGGTTTTATATAAAATTGGTTTTAAAGTATCTCCTTATGATGAAGGAGTTTTTATACTTAATATTACTCTTAATAAAAGTAAATATTTGGCTATCCTAGTATATTATATTAATAATATGCTGTTAGGAGCTAATAATTCTACTACTTCTGAGTATATATATAGTAATCTTAAAAAGGATATATAAATTTAAAATCTAGGAGAATCTAATATTTTCTTAGGTAATAGCTTAGTTATTAATAGAAAGAATAAGGTTATAGAAATAAATTAGTTTAAATATACTAATAAAAGTTTTACTAGATTTAATAAGAAAGATTTTTATAGTTTTAATATATCTATAGATAATAAATCTAAGCTTTTTAAGAATAAGAATAATGCTTCTAAGAAAGAGATATTAGAATATTAAAGAAAAGTAGGGGCTTTATTATATTTAACCTTAAAAACCAGGCAAGATATTACTTTAGCTGTTACTACTTACTTTAGACTTTCTTTAAATTCTTTTAAAGAATATTTTGTTGCTCTTAATAAGATATGGAGTTACTTGAAAAAGAATCCTAATTATAAGTTAATTTATAACTGTAATAATATTAATATCTTTAATTTATTTGGGTTTACAGACTTAGATTAGGTAAGAGATATTAATAATAGAAAATCCACTTCAGCTTATATATTTTGCCTGGATTTTTATAATATTGTTAGCTATAGTTTAACTAAGTAAAAAATAGTAGCTTTATCTACTTATAAAGCTGAGTATATAGCTTTACTAGATGCTGCTAAAGAAGCTATTTACTTATTTAATAACTATAGCTTTATTAATAAATTTTCAAGATTTAGGGCTATTAATAAGCTTATTATCTTTATTAATAATTAATTAGCTAAAAAGCTTGCTGAAAATGCTAAATTCCATAAAAAAGCTAAGTATATTAATATTTATTATTATTATATTAGAGATCTTATTAGAGATAATAAGATTAATCTCTATTATATTAATATAAATAATAATATTGCTGATTTTTTGACGAAGCTTTTAGGCTGAGTTAAATTTAATAATATTATTGAGAGGAGTTTACAGAATAAGTTTAAGAATAATATTCTACTCTCTTATAAAGAAAATAATGCTAATTATCGATTTTCTGAAGAATAATTTTTTCCTTTTTATCTATATAAGGTTTTAGGTTTTTCAGATTTTTCTTTCTTCTTAAAGTTTCTTTCTTTATACTTTCTATAGTTTTAGGTTTTTCAGACTTTTATATATTTTCTCTATTTTTCCTATATGGTTTTTAGAGTTTTTACTATTTTTTTTTACTACCTTTTTAAGCTATAAGAGATATTCATCTTATATACCTTACGGGGGGATATTAGAGTTATAGCTATTTTTCTATTACTCGTTTTATTCTAAATACTCTATATTAGGTAAATAAGAATTAAGTATTCTACTTTACTCTCATAACCCTATATTTTCTATTTATTCTAGTAAATTAATTATTAGAGTTTAGGCCATATAATCTATATAAATTATACTCTAAATTAGTTGAACTTTAATATCAGAAAATATGATGAATAGATTATATAGTGGCCTATGCGTAAATAGCTTCTATTTATCTGTTGCATGTGAGGTTAACCTTTCTGAAAATAAACTCTATTTTGATAGATATACCCAGAAGTTGCCTACCTTTAGTGGAATTAGAATTTCCTATCTTTATTACTATTTCTACTAATATCAGTACTGTTTTCAGATATTATTCTGATTTCCCTATTCTTCTGTGATTTATTGAGTATTGAATTCTCTTAACCTATTTGCTAGTCTTCTATACTTGTCTAACAGAAGATACTATATAAGTAGTTTTATTTTTACTTCTGGAAGGATAAAAATATATATATAGTAACTTTAGACCTCTTCCACCTAAAGGTATATTGTGATGGGGTTGGGTCTTTTTGTCTTTTATTTTATATATAGTGTTGATATCTTCTATAGGTCTGTTCTGGGTGTTAGTTACTACTACTTCTTTTTGCTATATCTCCCTCTCCTTTTTGAATATAGTATCCACTGCTTCCACTATATCTTATCCCTTATAATAGGACTTTCTCTATCTCTTGAAATCTCTTATATATACTTATTATTTATATTTTAGGGGTCTGTAAAGGCTATGAGGATACTATCCTTTACAGGATAAACACTCTAGATTATAGTTTCCTAGAGATATAATAATACTGTAAATTTCTTCTATCTTTAGCTTAATTACCTTTTAAATTGAAACTTCCAAAATTACTTTAAACTCTTTATCTATTTTATTTATTACTGTAACTACTTCTTTATTATTATCTAATATTTCTTTAATATCCTTTAGTATATTAAATTTTAGTGGTAGAGGTAGCCTCTGAAGCTTAGGGTTTATTTTATTTGCTACTTTATGCTAGCTTTCTTCTTCTGTATTTTATTTACTAGCTATTAATTTGCAGGTTTTAATAGTAGCTTCTAGTTTCTCTCCCCTGCGGAAGAAGAAAGAAAATATATATATTAAATACAGTTAAAATTTAAAAAGTCTAATATAATATTCTGAAACTTAGCAGTTAAGTTATATATAGAAAGTAATAATAGAATATTTAATTAAATACTTCTAAACTAAATCTAGCTAAATATCCAGTTTAAAGTATACTAAAGTATTATATATATTTTAATAATAAATAGTATCGCTAAAACTAAATTCTTTATAATAGTTTCCTGTGGCGCAATAAAAAACCTTATATTAGGAATATAATAACCTCTAATATAGATATTCTCTATTATTACCTCTTGGAAGTCTGTAGTATATTTAATATCTATAATACCTTATAGTTTCAAGCGTGTAGATATAATATATCTAAATAAATTTGCTTTCTGAATATAGTCTTTAGAGATAATGTTAATTACTAATTCAGTATTAATAATTCCTTAGACTTTCAGATTCTATAGGTCTACAAATGAAATATTAACCTAAAGGTAAGTTATTATAAAATTATAAACTATAGTAAAGCTTATAACTATACTTTCTGCAGCTTTAACTAACTTTATTATAGCATCTATAACTTTAATATTTATATTATAAACTTAGGTAACTAATACTAATTAGGTCTGCAAATTAAATAATAAGACTATTAGCGAATTCTTCTTATTATTAGACTGTAGTTTTATTAGCTTAGTAATTTGCTAATAATTCTATTAATTAATTTATATTTAGATTATATTCTCCTTATTACTAACTTTATTAAATATATCTGTAAATTCTTTCTTAGCTTAATAAAAAACCTTCTTTATCTGCTAGCTTTCTTAGTAGTTTTTTATAACTAACTAAATATACTTATAGCTAACTTAAGTGTATACCGGCCAGGCTTTCTAAAGTAGATCCTTAGAAACCGAAACTTACCTTCCTACTTTCTTAAAATAAATATAATAGGTAAAAGCTTAATTATTAGTATCTGTTAGTAGTATAGTAAAAGCTAGTTACTTAGATATTTATTTGGCAGAGGGTATTTCCTAAGAAACCTCCCCTATAGTTAATATTAGCTTATTATCTAAGCTTAGTTTAATAACTTTTAGCTGAGGCTAAAAAAAGCCAGCTTAGTATTCTTTATTAATTAGATCTGCAAATAAATCTTATTTAGGCTTATAAAGATAATAGAATGTAAAATTTATGGAGGTTAGCTTTAATCTGTCTGTAGTTATAATATTCTCAGTTGCTACTTTAGTTTTATTTTTAAATATAGTAATATAAATAGGATTGGAAATTATAATATTAAATATAGTATATACCTCTTTTACTTATTCTTTACGCTAATATTTAGCAAACTGCTTATTAGCTTCTATAATTAAGCTTAATTATCTTATATAGTTCTGGATTAGCTTTGTAAGTTTAGAGAATAATTATAGTCTAATTTTATTAGCTTTCTTAGCTTCCTTTAGGAAAATCTGGAGTCTTTAGGTAATATAGAATAGGATAGTCTTTCTATCTAGCTAGTCCTTCTAGTATTTTTTATTAATAATGCTATTTTATACTAATATTACTTTGTTACCTTAGTAGCTAATATAATAAGTATCTTTTCTGTAGAAGTAAATACTATAGGTTTAGTAGGCTATTATAATTTTACAGATTATTATATAATATTCTAAGTATCTATACTACTAGCAGTTTATATTATCTGTAGGCTGATACTGAAGATAGAAGTAGTTAAAAAGTAGTATTTAACTACTGTAAGCTCCACTTATTCTATATTAAGATCTTCTAAAGTTACTACTTCTGTAAGCCTGAAAATTAGTTATATAAGAAGAATAAGTAAAGTTTGATTTAATTAATATAGCGTAAGTTTCTGTATATACTAATAACTTATTCCACTATCTAATAATACTATAGATTACTAATATCTAATTACTTACAGAGAGGCTAGTATTATTAATCTAAAGTTCTTTGTAGATTTTTATTAACTTCTTCACTTCTATAGTAATGTCTTTTTTAACTATCTTTACTTTCTTTGGTATTTAAACTATTTTAGGTTTTATTAAGATTATTTTTAAAAAGCTTAGAGAGAAAGTCTCAGAAGTTAATATTTTTAACTAGCCTGTAAGTTACTTTATTAAGGTTTAGTTTTTTCCCTACTATATTAATACAGCTTTGAAAGTTTTCCAGTCTATATTAGTAAGTTTATAGAATTTAGAGTAAAGATCTTAGGCTATTTTCCTTAATACTCTAGGAGGTATTTTATATATAGTAATATATATTAGCTTCTAGTTAGGTAGCTTAAGGTCTCCTTAGGTGGTAATATAAATCTGGAGGTTATTAATTATAATTAGTAGAAGCGTAATTTCTGCTAGATTATCTTCCTTCAGTAAGTTTCTAATTATAAGGATTCTCAGCTTTTTATTAGAGTTTTAGTTAGCTATTAGGTTTATAAGCTTATATATAGTTAAAAGTATTTCCTTAGTTTCTATTTAGGTGGTTTTACCTATTAGAATTAATATTATAGCCTTCTTAAGATATAAAGTATAGTATATATAAACTTTCTTAACTATATGAGTTTCAGGCTTATAGAATAAGCCTACTAGTAATTCAAACTTATCCAGAAGATTAGAAATATTATTGCTAATAAACTTAGGAGCCTCTTTAAATTAAGGAGATATAGTAACTATAGTAGGCTAAGTTGAAAGTATTTTTATTAGTATTAGGTAATTAGTTATAGTTAGGAAATAGTTTATTAGTGAAGTTATAAAGATATTTATAGATATATTATCTTTTCCTAATAGAGCTTCAGCTTAGGATCCTAAAGATAAGTTCCCAGTTAGGTTATTATATTAAAAATAAACTGAAGGAACGTTATTTAAATCTTTTAAGATATTTAGAGCTTAAGGTTAAATACTTTTAAACGCTAAACCTAAGAATATAGTAGCAGCTGATACTATAAAAGAAACTTCAGTATTAAGTTTAGTGTAACTATTATCTTTATTTTAAACTATCTTATATAGGTTATATTATATTATAAAATTATTATAGTAAATAATAATAATAATATTCTAATTACTTATTATTAATAAAATTAGTAGATAAAACTATTTATGTAAGGGTTTTTGCTATCTTTTTATCTTTATAATATAATATTTTAATTTAATTTTATATAAAGCTTCTAGCTATTCTTCCTAAAAATTTTAATAAATTAGTAATTTATAGTAATTTTAGTCTTATCTATCTTCTTCTTCTTTAGAGGTATCTAAAAATCTAAATATAACTTTTTTTATATATTATCTTCTCCAAAAAGGGGGTATTTAAGTTATAATAGTCTTCCTTCTACCTAACTATCTTCTTTATATTAAAAGTATTTAAATAGTTTATTTATTATCTTTATACTATTCTTCAGATAAATAGGTTAATTCTGCTGTATTTATTAGCTTAGCAGGATTACCTTCCTGATTATTCCATAATTATTATTATAATTATTATTTTCTATTATATTTAGTAAAGTAATTTCTAGTGTGCCTGCAGGCTAGATCTGTAAATAACCTACTAATAATAATTTTATAATATAAAGTTATAAAAGCTTATTTAGTGAAACTATATAAATACTAATTATAAATACTTTCTGGATCTCTAGAGTATTTACTAATTTTAAGAGTATAAATATTACTATTACTTAGTTTTCATATTTCTAGTACAGATCTATAAATAGCTTTCTTTAGCTATCTTTCCTATTTTTAAAATTACTTACTTATCTTTTCTTAATAGTAGGATAATATATTATATTTTTATTATATAATATTAACAGTTTTTTATTAAGATAATATAAAAGTATCTCTTTATTCCAGCCTTAGAAGACTAAAAGTAGAATAATCTGCCTCTAGGTACTATTAAAATAAGTAATAGCTAAGAGAGCCTATCTAAACTAAAACTAACTAACTACCTCTAGCTATAAAACCTGAAAGAAGTAAAAATAGATGGAAAATATTAGAAAAATATTTTAAAAGTATAGAATTGCATTCGCAGATCTACAGTCCAAAAGCTAAGCTGATCTAAATAGTAGGTCTTAAATTCTGGAGAGAAGAGAAGCAAATTCTTTCTATCTATCTATTATAAATCTGGCTATTTATGCTTGTGAGGCTACTTATATTACGTAAATAGGCCTGTTTACAGGCTTAACCCTATTATAATATAGATACTAAGTATATATAATAACTTAAGAAGTTTAACTTAGGTAATACTACTGCTAGAAGTTTATACTAAAAGTATTCTTAGGATTTCTAGTTAGCTATACCTTAAGTAACTTCTTTAGGATCTGGAATTCTCTTTAGAAGGAAGTTTTTATAATAAAAAATATAGTTTTTAATAAAAAAGAGTTTTTAATAGTAATCTAAAAGATTTTATATAAAATTTTTTAGATAGATTTTAAAGAAATTTAAAAAAGAATTACTAAATTTATAAAGTAATTAAAAGGTATAGCTATAAGGTAAGATACTAATGAGGAAGTAGATAAAGCTATAGAATTTTCCTTAACTACCTTAAGTATTAAGTAAATAAGTATTTAAGATTCTTAAGAGAAACTAAACTTTTAAGAGGAACTATCTTTCACTGGAATTAAATTTAAGCTTTAGCCTATACTGCTAATCTCCCCAGAATCTGCAAGCTTTATAATAATACTTTAGGAGGTATTTATTACTCAGCGTAAGGTGGGGGAATAGATGCAGCATAATTTCAGAATAATAAGAATAATATTATAAATACCTTTTTAAGTTACTTATTTAGTAGGGCGTAAGGTATATAAAAACTTTGAAGTTTAAATCAGATTAGTTACTATATCTGGTACATACTTAAGGTTTAGCTAGCCTGAGGGTTTTAATAAGGTGGATAATTTAGAGTATATAGTAGAAAGGCTGCCAGATAAGGTAAGTAAGAGGATCCGTAAGAAACCTCTAAGATACTTACGGAAATATCTGCCGCTTTTAAGTAGTTTAAAAAGCTTAAAATAGGGCTAAGAGAAGCTTTATATATCTTTAGGAAGATTCCAGCTGCTATTATATAATATAAAATCCTTAAGCTTTTAAGATATATACTAGTGAGAGTTATCTTTCCTTCTAATTTCTTACTAGTAGCTTATAAGTAGAGAAGAATACCTAAATTATATTAAGAAGAATATAAGTTCTTAAGATTTTTACTTATTAGTGTAAAGTTTCAGGAAGGCTAAGGAAGTATATTTATAAGGTTATTAGGTTTTAAGGTTATAAAATAAAATTAATAAGCTAACTGTAAGAAGCTAAATAATTTTTAGTTACTATTAGTTTTATATATATAAGTTTAATAAGTATAGGTAACTACTTAAGTTAAAAGCTTACCTAATAATATAAGGAGATTAGTAACTAAAGGAAATATATAATATTTATATAGTAATACTTGTGGGAATATTATTTTGGATACTTATAATAATTATAGTATAGTTTAACTTTAAGTTTCTTTAGTATAATATAGTTAATATTTTTATTTATATAGATATTAATAAAGAGATTTATATATGGATGCCTCTAGGATATAAAATATAGGGAAAGGTTTTAAAGCTCTGGAAGGCACTATATAGTTTCTACTAATTACTTATTCTTTTGCAGTAATATCTTAAGAAAAGCCTAAGGAACTTATAGTTTTCTTATGTTTCTGGAGAAGACTGCTGTTAGTATAAAGGCTAGGTTTTATTTTTCTTTTATATTAATAACTATATTTTAGTATACTTAAAAGTATATGAAAGTCTTACAAGGAAGGCTATTAAGGATTTCTAATTATAGTATTACCTTGAGGGAGGGGAGAGTTTATAGTAGTTTCTAGATATTAAGATACTATATAATTAAGAAGCTTAAAGGTTATAGCTTTTATAAGTTATATATATAGAGAAGATTTATAGACTTCTATTAGAGGGTTATAAGCTTAAGGAGAGAAATTACTTTCTAATAGGATACTTAGAACTTTTTTTATATAATAGAGAGGCTTTATATTAACAGATTAACCTCTACTAGAGGAAAGTAGGTATTATACTATATATAGCAGTAATAATAAGGTTAGATTTAGTGTTTACAGTTAGTTAACTAGCTTACTTTAACTAAAATCTAGGGCTTCAGTATTAAGAAGTAGTAAATTAAGTATTTAACTATATCTATAAGATTAAGTATTTATATTTTTAGTATAGTATAGAATCTGGAAGTTTAGAAGATATTTTAGTAGTTTTCTTTAATATAAGCTTTAGAGATAATATATAAAATTAAAAAAGCTTTTAAGGTTTTATAATAAAACTTTTGAGAGGTAGTATTACTTAGAAAGTTATAGAGTAATTTATAGTGAAATGGGCCATGGCTGAGAGGGCCCATCTGGACTAAAACCAACTAACCACCCCCAGCCATGAAACCTGAGAGA